>BQNB010046929.1:894-43436 GCA_026074375.1 Tanacetum coccineum | reverse complement strand
AACAATACGTAAAAATTAAACATGTGATCATGAGATGTGTTTCCGAGATAAGCATGACATTCCACTAGAACTTCCCCAAGTCATTTTTAACCCTAAAATGACTTGTGACCTGGTCTTATAGGCAAATGAACATCTACTAAGTTTCGGCTTATAAATTTTTATTTTATCACGGTGTACGATACGTTTTTACATTTTCGACTAGACGTAAAAACTTAGTTTCTGATTTTAACTCGACTTCATGGACTCATATCTCCTAGCTCACAAATGTTCTATACGTGAGGTTTTCACCCCTGGAAAGCTATTTGAGTTTAGTTTCCAAAAATTCCAGCCTCATAATCTATAAAGTTTCGTAACTATGTGAAAAGACCATTTTACCCCTGGTTGTCCAAAACAGAAAGTTTCAAAGAATTTTACCCTTTACTAAAATGGCCATAAATCCCAAACCATGATAGCAATGAAGGTGAGGTCAAAGGCTATGGTTTCCTTAAGATGTATACTACTGACCCAATCTTTAAGATCTATTATTTTATGGCAAAAATTTGGAGTTTAACTCGTATTCTAATCATATGTCCAGATTTGACCTATTTTCTTGTTTTGGCCATAACTCACTCATCCTAAGGAGTTGGTTGAGCATCCAACTATCTTATGATGCTAAGACATGTATATTTCCATTCATGTAGTTTACTCATAGTCTCCAGGCCAAATAGTTTTAGAAAATTACACGTTTTGCTACTGTTTTCAAAACAGTCCCATTATTTCAACTTAAAACTTTTATAAACTTCTTTTTAATCATCATCTACCCACATGCAATGCCATACTAATCTAAAACACCCTCAAGATCATAATCACATATATATTTACAGAACTTAAACATCCATGTTCATGGATTAAAATTAAAAAAAACAAGAAATAAAAAGGTAGGACTAATAAAAGAAAGATTAGCTTACAAAAAGGAAGACTTAGGCTAGAGAATCAAAACAAGAACACCCTTCTTGCACAAGGGCTGAATTCGAACCCAAGCAACCTTCAAAATCCAATTTTATAATGCTTCTAACCCTTCTCAAATGGTAATAATACTCTTCCCACAAAACCCCAATAAAAAACCCTCAAGAAAACCTCAAGAAAACAAGCCCTAACTTTTTCAAATCTTCAAGAATCTTTACCAAACTTTGCAAGAGGCTTTAGGATAGTGTTAAGAGGATAAAAAGGAGATGAACAAAGTAAGGGTGGTGGTGGTGGCAAGGTGGTGTACGGCAGCAAGCAAGAAGAAGGGAAGGAGAGAATTTTTTTTTTGAAAGGGTGATAAGTGAAGGGTTATTTTGCATGTATGGGAAAAAGAAAGTGTGATGATGAGATTGTTATAGAAAAGTGAAATGGGTTGAGTGTGGGAGTGGGGAAGCCAGCCTAGGGCCTTAGGGGAGGGAAATTTTATTTTATTTTATTATTATTTTGTTATAAGTTTAATTAAAGTGTAGTGTAAAGTATAATTAAGAAAAGGTAAAGTTTAAAGGTAAAAACGCGAGTTTTAGCAAGAATTTTCGTAAACGCGAAACACAACGGAAAATGTAAATGATGAAAATTATAATCGTCGAGGGATATTATGAGAATATTAAATCACTTACGATGCGAAGACGGAATAGATTTCTAATTACGGCTTACGCAAAGCTAAAAACGAGAAAATCTTACTAAATCGGGTAAACGTAAAATTAATAACTTGCTTAAAAATGAAAATAGAAATAAAGCTCGGAGTAAATAGTGACCTTAAATACGGAATGTTACACTTTTCCCCTTTAGTGGGCCTCGTTCGTGTAATTTTCTTTTTACAGGTTTTGTTAAATTCCGAAAACAGTTGTATTAGTGCAAAAATGTTAATTTTCACTTGACTGTTGGTCGGAAACACTCTAGGGACAAGCGTTGCAGGTGTATTAGGAGGGCACACCATTAACGCTTTGATTGGTTTAGAAGCAGGGGTCTGCTCTTTGAGAGCTTTTGCTTTCGTCTTGATGAGATCATTAGACCAAAATATCTACTCAGGGATCAAATTGTGTACTGAGGTGTGAGGTCTATTTAGTTGCTAAATAATCTACTTTCAAGTAATATTGTGGTGAAATCAGTAACCTTCTTTTTCACACACTTCTGGGTCTTTATTTTTTCATTTCATTTTTTCCTAGTGATTTCAGCTATCTCTAGGGTTTCCTCTGAGTTGTTCACTATGGCCGGGACTTGATTAGTTTTGACAATTTCATGACCATTATAGAGAGCAGGTTGAACTTGCTTTGCACGAGTGATACATAAAGGGTTCTTGTAGCCAATAGATACCTTTCTCTATTCATCATAATAAGACTTTAGTTTACACAACATGTGAATTGTTTGAAGAGACGGGTCTTGTTTGATTAATTTATCCTTGACCTTTTCTTTTAAAGCTTTCATGTCAAAAAATTCTTCAAGGTATTTGTTTTCTTTCTGTTTAAAATCCTTTTTCAAAGATGTAACTTCTTCTACCATTGACTTGTTATGGTTGATGGTAGAAGCAAGTTGCATTTTTATAGAATGAAGTTCCCTTTTCAAATTTTCTTCCTTACGATTAGGATCAGCGATAACTATACTTAACGGTTCATTAATCTTCTATTCTCTTTCAGTTAATTCAAACTTGGCCCTTCTTTTATATAGTTTAACTTGTTCCTTATATGTTGCAAGTTCAGCAGTCAACCAATTATCAACTACATTATACAGTGTTGATACAGAGGCATGTTGGGCAGGCTGTTCATACATATCATTTAATATCATCATATATGCATCAATTGGTACATAAGATACATTACTTTATACAACTGGCACTGCGTTGTCCTTTACATACTGATCATACAGAATCATATTACTATCACTCGTATAATCAGCATGTGATTCAACAACGTAGTTTGTTTAAAACACATCGTCAGTCTGTATGCTTCATGATGGTGTACAAGCGTCTTCCTCTTGTACCTGATAGTAATCATTGATGTGTCCTCAGTATTAGAATGTCCGACTCATAAGAAGGGCTCGGTTTCACTCATAAATTGGATATTCCGGATGATAAATTTGCCATGAACATAGTCTTTGCAGTAGGAGCCTCATCAACATTAGAGTCAAAAGCCTCACAATTATCAACTTGAAACACATTATCCACATTGAGTGCTAAGTCCTAAACTGGTTGCTCATTCACATCTTCATCAACAACATTATCTTGTCCACCTGCAATGAACCTCAACTGCTCTTTATCCAATGCCACCCCATTCTCCTGATCTTTGGAATTAGTAACATCTTGTCTTTAAAGTATTCTGAGTTTTGTGGTCGCTTGGTCTGAGTGCAATTCCGGGCTATGTGGCCTATACCATTGCAGTTGTAGCACTTAACCTGCCTTGCTTAACCTAGATTTATATTTCTAACTCTTTTTTGAGCTCCCCCATAACCATCTGCACCTGCACCCCGTGCATTATTCCCTTGACCTCTATTATGTCGACCCTGAACATTCTGAACAACAACTCTGCCATCTTGAACTGTGGCTTGGTTCCTTGTATTTGATGAAGTTTTGAGTTGATTGTTTGTTTGAGGAAGGAATGATTGGTATGATTGGGTGAGTAGGGCAAGTGTATTAGTTAAGTTCTCAATTAAGTTGTCTGTTGGAGAGAGTCCTGAATCAAGTTGAGTGTTGTCATCAAAGTATGGTTGAACATATGTGGATGGTGGAGTTGTAGAGGATTGTGAATAGTGATGCTGATGTGAAACATTAGACATTAATGCGAGAGGATCAACAATGTGTTGAGTGAATCGATCCAACATCATTTTATTCTCATTGGCATACTGCATTGTGGTTACTTCAGTTAAGCATACAACTGACATATTGTTGGATTCCCTCAATAATTTGTTAGTTTTCACTGCTGTTAGAATTACCCATCAGGCAACATGTTATATAAAGGAAACTTTGAGTTCAACTGCATTTTGGACATGGTCATCTTGATGTTCCTTATGTCATTGATGAGCTTGGAAAACCAGACATAATAGTCGTGAATGGTTTCTCCTTTGTTCTGACAGAAGTGTTCAAAGTCATCATACAGTTGTGCATTCCGTCTTCTTTAATTAATTAAGAACCTTCATGGCATCGTATTCTCATTGTCCTAAATTGTCTTTTGCATCAGTGTAATTGATTGATGGAGTTTATATGTCTTTTGGTTAACCTGAAGTAGGATGTACGTTACTCCGAACTGCTTGCTTGATACCTCTCCTTATCTTAGGTGGAAAGATCCGAATAGACTCAAACACGTTCGAGACCTAGTTATTGGGCACCTTCTGTCCCTCCAGCAATTGTGTCTCCAATAGTTACCATCTAAAATGGTCCGGCATCAATTGACTTCAGGATGTTAACCCTATTTTCTTTTCCCTGACATTACAAATGAATGCGTTGTTGCCACGATGCAAAGTCAGTCCTATCAAGCATATTTTGCTGAGTATCAGAACCGGCACATTAGATATCTTCCAAGAGATTAGCCATCTAAATGGATTCTGAAATGATTTAAGTTGATCGAACAATGATTAGTGATTGTATGTTAAAAGTGGTGATTGATTGTATGAAATAGTGAATTGTGGTTCAAGTTAGTTAGGATTACAGGTTGAAATTGGTCAATAAAAAAATGGTCCAAAAATCCAAGAGTCCATAACTCGCTGCCCTGTAACTCGCTGGAAGATACTTGATAACTCGCTATCAAGAATAATAAAGGACAACGTTCTTGTTCACAAATCTCTAGAGAAGAGTCTTCAAGTAACCTGTAACTCACTGGAAGTAACTCGCTGGAAGAGACATGATAACTCGCTAGCAAGAAACAAATTAGACAGAGTTATAGTTTACAAGTCGCTAGAAAAATTGTCTTTAATTAACCTATTAACGAGCTGTACGTAACTCGCTGGAAGAGACTTGACAACTCGCTAGCAAGAAATTAAAAAGGACAGAGTTCCTGTTCATAAGTCGCTAGAAATTTGTCTTCAATTAACCTGTAACTCATTGTACATAACTTGCTACCTGTAACTCGCTGGCCTTAACTCACTATGAAGAAGCCTTGATAACTTGTTAACAAGAAATTAAATGGACAGAGTTCCTGTTTACAAGTCGCTAGATAACAGTCTTCAATTAACCTATAACTCGCTACTTGCAACTCGCTACAGCTTCGGCCTTCAAATCCGGCCTAACATGCAATAAAAAGTTTACTCGCTGACAGAGTAGACCAACAACTCTCTGACATAGTAGGCCAACAACTCTCTGACACAGTACCTTAACTTGCTACTTTGAAATCACTCAGAACCTTAACTCGCTGACTAGAAAGAACGTGGTTTTTCACCTAAAAACACCTAAAAATCACCCTTTTGAACGATTTTGCTTGGTTTCTTTTGCACAACTTGGTACTAGAAGGCATATAATCAACTTGAAACACCATACTTTAACCTCATATCAACATCAAAATATGGAGAAAATCAAAAAACGAGCTATAACCTTCAAAAGTACACTTTTTGATCTAAGTCAAGCAAGAAATTGCACATACACACGATCTAATCATCCCATGTGCTCTGATACCAACTGTTGGGTATTAAAAACCATAACACAATGGAAGATAGATGGATTAGCCAACTCTAGAGAGAGAAAGTAAGAGAGAAGCTTTCTAGAGTGAGAAAGTTATCTTGTAAAATGTAAATGACTAACCCACCTCTCCCTTGGCATGGGAGAGGCTTATATACATGCATACAAACTGGCCACATGGCCTAGGTAGTGGGTTAACATGTTGGGTTTAATACCCAACCCAATACCGTTTGTCATGCGAATAACAATTAACTACGAGCTACGTTAAACTGTAAAATACACAGGGTGGTCGAGTCTTTTTCTAATATCTAACAGAGTGGTTGCATCATTAGACATAAATTAGACATAATTTGATCAACTGTGTCTAATTCAAGTAGTATCATGCAACATTGGGTATAATCATTATTTTAAAACAAGTTTAAAATGCTTTCACTTTTAGCATTGAAAAGCATACTAGGATTTATGTGCACCGTACATTGCATACGTTTAGATGTCCACTATTTGCGTTTAAATACATCATGCTTTGTTCTGATTGATATGTTTATGTTCTGAGTTTGCTTTTACATCGGTAACTGTCATTACAGTTGTCACACTGTCCCTTAGTATGTCCTTATTATCGATACCTTTATGGTCGCACTATGTCCAACATATCGTCTTTGTATGCTGATTGATCCTTACGAGTGGTCGATGACGTACCTAAACTTACTTTGGTTTACCCCCTACCTAATAGGTCCTTGATCAGGACTGGTCGATAGATAGACTACGTATGCATGACATGTAGAGACGTTCATTCTTTCGCTATTAGAAACTAAGTCGACCTATATTTAGGTCACATTTCTATTTTATTTAATCATACTATTAAGGCAACCATTTTGGCCGCAAATGTTAGCAGGAGTGCTCGATTAGTACATAACCACTCAGTGGTTGATTGATTCATCAAACAACATTATTGGAGGAACTTTTTGATGCCTCATAACAATCTTATTTTTTGCTGGGAATTGAACTCCAGCTGGTAGCCGACTTATTGGAAGGCTATTTATAGCACTAGAGCTCTTTTTTATACCTTAAAGAATTTTTAAATCTCAAAGCATTCTTTGCTTCTTTCATTAATCCGTTTTCCCTTGTGCAACACACAGATTTAGTTTGCAAGTAACCCCAAAGTTAAGTCAATTTTCTAAAAGCATTGTGCTTCTTAACAATTTCCAACTTTATTTCATGACAGTTCTTATTTGATGAGTTGTGAAATTAAGATTCAACTTGATACTTGGTTTAAGGATTTTAAAGAATTTGATCAAAGATGGGCAAGGCGTGGATGATGTGATTTGGGTTCTTCTTTGCACTCGCAACATTTATATGTATTATTTATTCGCTATGTTTCTATGCGTTACTTTTAACTCTGGTCATACTTCTGCTATTTTATAAATGCAATACGTTTTTTTATTTTTTAATTTTTTTTTGGTTTCTATATCGATTACCGTTACTTTATTCTATATTTTATATTTATTAATTTGACACAAAACTCTTTTCCCCTCTGATTCTATTTTATGGCATTAATATGTATTGCAAGAAACTATTCTATTCTCAACCACTATCTGGATATTGACATTACTTTTTACCATGGTAACTTGTTACTTATTCGTTTACATTCTTGGAAGATTGATCCGATGAGATTGCGTTACTTCATTAGTTGACCTATGAGCAACTAGCCTAGACGTGTTATCACTCTAGTCGTTTGGTCTGTGTATGACCATCGCCTGGAAGACTCTTTTTGAGATAAAAGGATTGATATGAGAATGAGAATCTTATACTTGATAATTTGGTTAATTGTGTAACCATGATAGCAATTTTTGTCATGGCGTTCTTGTTCGGAGATGGTACTTATTTGGACGAGTCGCAGTCCTTTGTAACAAAACATTGTACAAGTGAGATTACCTTTTTGAAACACTTTTTTTTAAAACGTGGATTGCACTTGTCTTTTTCAACGGTTACATCGTTTTAGCATCAAAACTTATGTATTATAAGATACACGTAAACATCAAATCTTGTTAAATATCATTATTGAACCCATGTTTGGAAAAATGTTTTTTTATTATCAATAAATTATTTTGCATCTGGTTTCTAATGTGTTTGGTTGTTATGACATCAAAAATTTTGAAAAACCCTTATAATAACTTCAGTTTTAAAAATCTTATTATTTTTACTTTAACAAAAAATTTTTATGATATGTTACTTGAAAAATTATTTTTAGTTCAAAAACCTTTTGATCACGATTCTTTTGAAGGACCTAACTTTGTTGGAGGTTACTCTGAAATACAACTTTTTGCCAGAGATCTTTTTGGATAACAATCATTATGGGAGATTTAAAACTATGTATGTGAGGACGTTTATCCCTTTTTCTCTATATAAACTTTCATCGCATCATTGTTTGAACGAATATTATTTCATTATATTTCAAGCTGCATTATATATATCTACATTACTTGAATTATACTTTGGTCAAAGTATTTACTCAAATAAATGTTGTGGACAATTTTGAAAACCATATCTCCAAGAAGAAACACGAGAAACTCAGGAACGAATCATGGAAACCAATCAAGGTACACCCGTACCATATGAACCTAGAGCAGATACGAGTTTAATTCACCGAAAATTTAGGCCGCTAATTGATTTAACTTATGAGGAGTTATAAGAGGTATACTCTATCAAAATGCTAACGACCCTAAGTTGAAGCAATGGATATAAGGACAAACCAAGCAGGCAACACCCAAAACTACAATTTCAAGACATTCAGGTCTTATGGTGCTAAAGAGTTCTTTGGCACAGAAGGTGCAATTAGGTTGTTAACATGGTTTGAAATCATGGAGTCTGTGATCCATATCAGTAAGTGTCCCGCATAGAGCCAAGTTGAATTCATGTCTTGTATGCTGCAAGACCACGCCTTGACTTGGTGGAACACTCTAGTTCAAACTCGAGGATGGGCAAGTGATATAGCCCAACCTTGGGAAGACCTAAAGAAGTTGTTGATGGAAGAATATTGTTTGGATGATGCAGTCCAAAAATTAGAGGAAGAATTCTAGAATCATGTTATGATTGGAGCTGATGCGGATAAGTACCCAACCTGATCTCATGAGTTGGCTAAACTAGTGTCGCACCTGGTCACTCTGGATCGCAATCATATTGATCTCTACCTTCAGAGTCTAGCTCCTGCAATTAGTGGAACAATAGAAACCATTCCCGTGCTAGAGCTTTTGTCATTGCTGCTAATGAAGCTCAACATGATTAGAACATCATGACGGGTACTTTTTCTTAGACCGATCATTTTGCTGCTGTATTATTTGATCCTGGTGCCGATTTTAGTTTTATTTCTACCAAATTCTTGCCTTTGAGTAACACAAAACCTATTTCCATAAACCTCGGTTATGAGATTGAAATAAATAACAGTCTAAAGATAGAAACCAATAAGATTATTCGTGGATGCAGTCTAGAACTAGAAGGTCATATGTTCACCATCGACTTGATCCATTTCGGACACACTAGTTTCAATGTAACCATAGGAATGGATTGCTAGTCAAAGCTTAAGGGATAAATCGTTTGCTACGAGAAGATAGTCTGGATTTAGTTATCCAATGGAGAGATTTAGGGAGTTCATTGAGAACGACCCAAAGGTAACCTTAAACTGTTGAAGACCATGAAAGTAGACGTGCAAAAACTCAAAGATATCCATGTTGTACGTAACTTCCATGGTGTATTTCCAGAAGATCTATAAGGATTTACCACCAATCTCGCGAAGTTTGATTTTTCATGATCTTATTACCTTGGAGTCCAATGGCTTGTTGCGAAATCACCTTACCATTTGGCACCTACGAACATGCAAGAAATATCAAACCAAATCAAAGAGCTCGAAGACAAAGGTTTCATACGACCTAGTTCTTCACCTTGGGGAGCTTCGGTGTTGTTTGTTAAGAAGAAAGATAGTTCGTTTCCGTATGTTATAGTTATTCGAGAACTAAAAAAGGTGTCTTTCAAAGAATGCTACCCTCTTCTCATGATCGATGACATGTTCGATCAGCTGCAAGGGTTACGATATTTTTCAAAGATAGACCTTCGATCCGGTTATTATCAGTTGAGAATACGCGAAGAAGATATTCCTAAAACTTCATTCAGGATGAGATACAGACATTTCGAGTTCAAATTCATGCCTTTTGGTTTGACTAATGCTCCTGCGGTAGTCATGGACCTCATGAACTGCGTATGTAAGCCATATCTTGACAAGTTTGTCATCGTATTCATTGACGAAATACTGATTTATTCGAAGTCCAAAGAGGAGCATGAAGTTCACCTAAAGTTGATATTGGAGTTGCTTGAAAAAGAGAAACTGTTCGGAAAATTCTCAAAATGTAAATTTTGGCTACAAGAGGTTCGTTTTCTCAGACATGTAGTGAATAGTGAAGGTATCCATGTGGATTGGCGGGATATTATAGGTGATTTATCGCAAACTTCTCGAAGATTGCGAAACCACACACCCTGTTGACTCAGAAAGACAATAAGTTTGAGTTGGGTGATGAACAATAAAACACGTTTAAGACACTGAAGGATATGTTATGCGATGTCCTGATTTTGGCACTTCCTGGAGGACAAAATGATTTTTTAGTTTATTGCGACGCATCGAACCAAGGTTTCGGTTGTGTGTTGATGTAGAGTATAACACCCCGTGTTTTCGGTCATTATACGACGATTGCATGTCCGATGTCATAAATATTATTTTACGAGTTTTCGTGAACGAGCGTCGACATTTAAAATTTTATTTGTCGCTAATAAATATTTTCGTATTTTATTATGAAAAATTTAGAGAAGAATTGATAATTTTTATTTTTTTTGACGTTTCGCGGTCAACGGTTGATCGCTGCTTCTATAACTGATTATTCATCGGGTTCGTTTAATCGTTTGAGCATGTAAAAAAATTTACGAGATGTCTCGCTATTATTCTTATGATCATAAAATATCATTTATGAACCGTGTCATCTTTGTTCCTCAACCTTGGTTATAGCTCGGGTTTAAGGCTCGCGTTTAAGGCTCGCGTTTAATTAACAAGATATTTACAAGAGATATTATATTATTGAAGATATTTTTAAGGATATTTATTAGATATTTATAAGATATTTAGGAGATATTTACAATATATATACAAGTTCTACCATTTCAACTAGTTTAGCTTTCTTTTTGGTCTTGTGGTTTCTCGCGCGACCTTCACCACACACAACTCACATTCATTTTTGAATTTTGATTCTTTATAATCACACTCACATATCACACAAACAATGATTAAGACAAGGATGGAACCAAGTTTAGTTTGTTTCTCCCTCCCTTTTATCCTTGTGTTTGACTCGTGTATATAACCCACACCACTCTTGTGTTTGTGATTTTTTCTACACATCAATTATGGGTTTAGGAGTATCTTAATTGATCCTCAATGTATTAAAATGGATATACTTCAAGGTTTATGTGAAGTGGAATATTTTTGATAACAAGGATGTCATTGGGTTCGGTTGAGGGTTCGAACCAAGCAAGGGTCAAAGGAAGTGGTTTTGCTTGGAAGGTTGTGGGTTCGAACCGGGTACAAGACACAAAGGGTGTGTTTGATTATTGAAAGTCATTGGGTTAGTTCTAGTTTGGCTTTGGTTTGGTGAGGGTGAGGGTGAGCCACGACTAAGAAGCAAGAAGGACGAGACGAGTGCCTTGTGTTTCCCGACTTTGCTCCATATAGCATAGTGAGCTCATTTTTATGTCTATTTCAATTATTTCATTCATTTGATTGATATACGTAAATGTATATATATGTGATGAAATCGGTTGAAACTTGCGGCGTATAGAAAATTATGATATTGATAGTAAAGTAAGATTAGTACGAAACTATAAGGTATATTGAATGTAGTTTTGATGAGCTTGTTGGTCAAAAACGGATTTTGGCGTGATTTGTAACAAGTGGGTTTTGAGCAGAAAGTTTGGTACGCCAAACGAAGATTGAGATTTCGTAAAATCTGATTTTAGTCTTTGAAATATGATAAAGCTTTCTGAGACGATCGTTTCTATATAAAACGGAGCTTCTAACTCCTAATAATGAATAAGTTAGAGGGAAAACGAGATATATATTTGAGGTATAAAAATCTAGCAATTGTTAAGAAGGAGCTTGCTGTCAGGTTTTTAAGATGGCATTTCTGGCACTTTCGGGTCCGTTTCGGCCTTCGGCCGAAACATGAAAGTCGTTCGTAAGGTCGTTTTACTTTTCCGCGAGGTTCTTTAAGTCTAAAAGCGAGTGATAACGGGTCGTAAGGCGGGGGCAAAAATCTGGTTTTTGGAAATTAATACACTGCATCAGACTTGATGCGAGTGCGTTTTCGCCCATTTCAGTCGAGTTTCGGGTCTCGGACAAACTGGAAAGTTGTTCAAAATAACGTTGTCATGTTTTTAGCGAGGTTTTATAGAGTTTAAAGGACGCTTTTTTATAAGGAAGTCAAAAACGCAAACGCAGGTATGCGTTTTGGTATTACTTTTCGGCAGAAACTGGTAGGGGCATTTTGATCATTTTCTGTTGGGTTTCGGTTCTCGGCTAAAGCTAAGAAGTTGTTCGGAATATCGTTTTCGCATGAATTCTCTTTAGAACCCGAGTTGTGAAAATGTGATGTAGTGGGTCGTTTTGGTCGGGTCAGACTTAGAAAATAAATATATTTTATAAAAGTCAAACATAAAAGTCAAAGAAGACTTTAATAAACGTTCACGTGTTATGAAGGTGATTTCGATTAATAAAAATATATCGATTACTCTACTATCGTAAGTACTATTTTTGAGACCGTTGGTCGATTTTAAATATGGAAAGTATAAAACGGTTAAACTTTTCCGTATAGTCGGAATGTGATTAATTATGAGAGATTAATGACTAATTAAGCGTCGAAGGTTCGACGAGGTGAATAAATATTATTATGAACATAATATTGTGTCGAGACTTACTAAAAAGGGAAACTTATTGAAAATAGAAAGATTTTTAATTAAGTATGTTAGGAAATATGTATTCATAGTTACTCATGGTAGAGTAATTTTGTCATTAGTACTGGTAGTATAATAATGGTTACTACTGGTAGTGTTATAGTTAGTCCGGGTAGTACAAATGGAAAATAGTATATATAAAATATACTCAGTGTTAAGGTTAGGACGCGCAAGTGGATTTCTCATCACATATATGAATGTAAACATATATATAAATAAATATGTGTTTTCGTTGTAACGATGTACACATCGTTGCATAGTACTTTATCAAAATTGTAATCGGCGAATATTTAATAGTCTGTGGTCGAGATCGTTGCTGCTTCGTTGTGAATTATTCGGTTTATTTGATCTTGATCGTTAATCAAGGTGAGTTCATAGCCCAATGTTTTACAATTATTGATTTACAAGTTTTGGGGTGGGAAACATGCTTTGTTTTACAAATTGGACGCAAGTGTACATTTTATCATGATTATGTGTTTGCTTTTCCATTCCGAGTCCGGTTTTGTCGTTTTGGCTTTGTTTTTCGTCTTTTTCTTAGTTATCCGTTCCTGCACAATACAATTAGCAAAACAAGCATATATTTGGCATTTTAAGTCCGTTTTTGGTTATTTTAGCTCGTTTTTAAAGGTAAAAGGTATGTGTAATTAAGCACATACCAAACATCATCACGGACAATGTAGGCAATATTTCTGTATTGTATTCATATATGTCGAGCTTCAGTGTCATGAGCTTAGGAAAACGTAATTATATTTTTGTGATGTTTGCATTTGTTGCATTATCACGGGGAAAGTCTTGCGGTCCTGCATTATACGATTTAATAAAACTATGAATTCACCAACTTTATGTTGACCTCTTTAAGCATGTTTTTCTCAGATTTAGGTATGAAGATAGTTTGGATGGGACGGAACGCGGATATCAAGAATGAAGACTCGGTGAACATATGTTTATAAATTAATAAAACATTTTTGAAATGAAGTCGTGATATGACTTGTATAGTTTGGGGACCTATCTTGTGACTCTGATTCTCTTTTAAACTAAAGAGATGAAATTTGTTAATAAACGTATTTTTGGCATTTTACTAGGACTCGTGTGCATGTATTATGAAGTAGCACCCCATTCCGCTGCATATCGTATTTTGGGGGTGTTACAAATGATGCTCGAGTTGTAGTTAAGTTTTTGAAATCTCTTTTCACCCGATTCGGAACACCTAGAGCTATTAAGCACATTCGAGTGTATTTCCGCTTGTTTCATTCTGAAGGCAAATTACTTTTGAGTGACTTGTTAAAACAATCCATCCGACACATTAGTTTTTATTAACCGACTGTATTCGTTAGAAACTCTCATTTCAATAGAATTTGAAAAAGGAGTCGTTTTTCACCTAAAACTGATGGTTTTGGAATCCGTGAGCATTTGTGGTCTAAAACAACATATGGTTTATCCAAAAAACTAAAGATTCCATAGACTTTCCTTTTGCAGGTTCTCAATGATTTCTTTAACCTCAGGATGCAATGTCTTGTCATGCATTTGAGCTTTCAAATCCTAGTATTTTCATGATATATGTTCAAAATGATCTTTCGAAATACATTTGATCCGTTTTCTTTGCAAACAGACTGAGTTGTTTTTCATTTGTTCTTTACATTGTTTAAAGCAGTTCCAAGAGCAATCGAGCCTGGATTTCAAGTTTATGCAAAACTCTTTAAATGCTAATTATGAACTTCTTTGTTAACAGATACAGTTTGTTTCGAAAGCGTTTTGTACAAGACAATCACAATCTTTGACTTTAAAAGATACATCAGCATTTAATTCGGCATACGCATTTAAATCATAACAAGAATGCAAATAAGAACATGTAACATTCTTAGACACACACTCTTCGATTCAGTAATCATAATGTTTATAAAAATCAGCCTTTTCTAGATTCAAGTCGACAACCTCTTTTTTTAAAGGGATTAACGTACTCATTACTGCATGCATATTCTGTTTTAAAGTTCATGGTTCAAAACGAAAACTATCATTTTGAGTTTTTATGGAAAGAGGCATGAATAAGGTTTTTATCAAAACTTCCATATCTTTAGCAGTTGGCACCCGAAAATAATCACTAGTATGTTTAAACCAAGCTTGATCAACAATTTCTCTAAATTGATTGAATGTTAAATTTTCAAGTCATTAAAAACTGTCTACTTTTACCAATTGATTTCGAAACGGTAGAAATGCAAACGTTTTTAGCAATTTTGGTTTTGTTCTAACTAACGGTTTTCTCCACATTGTCTTCCTAACTTCTTTTGCGCGTTCAACTGATAAAGATACTATAGTGAGGGTGCTTTGAAAATTTCATAAAGACTATTTTGTTTTGTGTAATCATATGGTTTAACATAATCTTTATTCAATTTTAATCTACTCTTATTTGCAAGAGTCATGGTCTCTTCCCTATTGGGGGCAAATCGTTTGCAATATCATAAGTAACATATGGATCTCATACAAACAAAGCTTATCAGATTGAGCTTTCTTGAGGTACCTTGGATTAGCAAAGGTTGGTCTACCATTATATGTCGAGCATTTGGGTGCTAACATATAAATGGTCTGAATTGACTGATTACGAGTATAAACAATTTCATTCAAAAACTTTAATTGTTTGTCCATTTCAATCATCTTGTCAATTCCTTTCACTTGCCTTAACCTTAAATATACCGAAATGACCTTGGTTTTCTCTTTGAGATTACCTCCAGTTGTGACTTTGTTAAAAGCCCTCCTTTTTTTTTTTTGAACTAACACATGCGTGTTTCAGAATTGAAACTGAAATTTCATAGCTTATTTTTCAAACCTTTTTTTTAATTCATGTCTTTTAGAGCTAAATATCCTAGAGTATCATTTAAACTGTTAAGTATTTTAAACAATCGTGCCGGTCATTAAAGGCTAATGAACTTCTCAAAGTCATTCTGTTTGTTTCTGAAGTGCAATAAGACAACTATCCCGACAACTAGTAGCCTCCCCCAGAGCCCTACTAGTCTCATCAAGGTTAGTTTTGCACTCCTCTAGTTCTTGAGTCAATGATGCTTTTAGTTCTTTAATTGCTATAAAACATTGTTTTGTTTTGTCCTCAGTATCAATAGTTAAAAATTTGCAATTAAAGTAGCAGGGCACACAAAGCACGCTCATCAGCACATTCTGCAGTATTATTCTCAGAATGTTGTCTTTCATTGGCAAACACATTATTTTCATCATTGTTTTGTACCTGTTCCAATGGCTGTTCAGTTGAACTGGATTCTTCTGGTAAGACCTCCTGAATCTTTGCCATGAAACTGTAATGTGCTTCCAATTCTTGTTCATCAATCTCTTCATCCGTGTCCGCTAGCCAATCAGCTTGCAGTGGAACACCTTGTTCAGCTTGTTTGCACATCATCATCTTTTCCTTGTGATACGAGTAGTCTTTAACACGCTTTGGCTTCCTGCATTCCTTTGCATAGTGGCCAAATCCCATATATCTTGTGTTATTGATCTATGAAGTAACACGCCCCGGACCCTTATTCCGCTGCGACCCAATTTGGGGGTGTTACAATTTGCTTGGGCGAAGTATAACATTTGCTTAGAAGAAGTATACCATTTGCTTGGGTGACTTATACCATTTCCATTAGGTGATTATACGATTTTTCTTTGATTTGTAAAATTCCGTGAAATATTAACTTATTTTCTTAGTTTTATCAAGAATTGTAAAATCACGTGTATTCATAAGACTCAATCACTTAATCAAACTTCACTTTAACACAACAACCTCTAATCACTGAACAATCAAAAGATAATATCTTTTAACACAACAATTCAAGATGTCTACCTTAGCTGAATTCATGATTGTTGCGGGTACTGACAATCGTCCACCCATGTTAGACAAGAACATGTACGACTCTTGGGAAAGTCGTATGGAACTCTTCATAAAAGGTAAGGAGAATTGAAGAATCATGCTTAACTCAATAAAAAATGGTTCACTAGTCTGGCCTATTGAAGTTGATGAATAAGGTAACTCATGTGTTAAGAAGTATGAAGAATTATCTGCTAGAGAAAAGCTACAAGCTGATTGTGATCTTAAGGCTGCTAATCTTGCTCTTAAAGGACTTCCACCAGATGTGTACTCACTTGTTAATCATCACAGAGTTGCCAAAGACATTTGGGACAGAGTCAAGCTACTAATACAGGGAACGCCATTGACAAAAAAGAACGTGAGTGTAAGTTGTATGACGAATTTGATAAGTTTACCCACATCAAGGGGGAAACACTTCATCAGTATTACTTGAGGTTCGCTCAACTCATTAATGACATAAACATCTATAAGATGAATCTTTAACAAGTTCAAGTGAATACCAAGTTTTTGAACTATCTTCCATCAGAATGGAGCAAATTTGTCACGGATGTTAAGTTAGCCAGGATCTGCACACTACTAATTATGACCAACTTCATGCATATATTCAACAACATGAGATACATGCTAATGAAATTCGGTTAAACCGCGAAAGATATCAGGACCCTCTTGCTTTGGTTGCTAACCATCATCCCACTTCATCTTACTCTTACAATCAAGCACCATACAATGTTCCTCAGTATTCTCTACAACTTTCACTAATTGCTCAATAGATGTAGACACCAGCACCAACGTCTAATCCATATGATGCCACTTATCATCCATAGTTTCAAAACTAAATCCCTTAACCATAAAACAATCAAGTTAATAAGCTTCCATCAACCGGTCCTCCACAGTCCTAGTTACCTTCACCAGTTGTACAACAACCACATGTTGAAGTTTACCAACCTGCATCAAACCTTGTTGTTCCTATATTTCAACAAGGGGATGATCAAATAGAATGCATTAACAAAGAAATGGCATTATTGACAGCTATGGCATCACGATTTCCTTCAACCAGTAACCAACTCATAACTACGTCTAATCCTAGAAATCAAGAAACCATTCAAGATGGTAGTCACGGTTCAACAAGTTTAGGGGAGACAAGTTCAAAACTATGCTAGCAATGGTACACAGGGAAATGCTGCAGGCATGGTCAGAAACAATGCAGCCGGACATGGAAAGGTGATTAAGTGCTACAACTGCCAAGGTGAAGGGCATATGGCAAGGCAGTGTACTCGTCTAAAACGACCAAGGAATTCTGCATGGTTTCAAGAAAAGTTGTTGCTCGTTCAAGCATAAGAGAATGGTCAGGTTTTGGATGAGGAACAATTGGCATTCTTAGCAGACCCTAGAGTTCCTGATGGACAAGTTGCTCAAACAACAATCCCACAGAATGCTGCCTTCCAGACTGAGGATCTTGATGCTTACAACTCTGACTGTGGTGACATATCTTCAGCAAAAGCGGTTCTGATAGCTAATCTTTTATGCTACAACTCTGATGTTCTCTCTGAGGTACCATGCACCGAATATTATCAACATGAATTATTAATGATCATGTGCAAGAGATGCAGTATTATGAACAACCGCATGTTGATGAAATTCCAGATAATGAGATAACAAGTGATAGTAATATAATTTCATACTCTCAATATATGCTAGAATCACAATCTACGGGTATTCAAAATACTAATTATTCTACACAACATGATTTTCTGGCAATGTCCTTATTTGAACAAATGCCTAACATGGCAGCATACTTAGATAAGCAAAATCAGGAAAATAACTTAGTAAATGAATCCTTATCTACTGAGCTTACAAGATATAAGGAACGTGTCAAACAATTTGAAGAAAGACAAAATGTTAATTTAAGTCAACGTGAAAAATTAATAGATTCTGAAATGGATGACATGATTAGGGATAGAAATGCAAAGTTTGCAGTTTTTCAAAAAAAGATTAATACACTTAAACAGAATCTTTCTAAGCATGTTAAAGAAAAATAATCTTTCTCAACAAAGCTAACAGTTCTTAAAATTGAGTTTAAAGAAGAAGAATCTTGAAAAATTAACAAGGAAATTGCTTTGGTAAATAGAATCAATAACCAAGAAAATACTCTTTTTAAAAAGTATCAATCTGTTATCACGATTCACCCTCATGAACAATGATCCGGAGGCTTGGTAAAATGGAAAAGAAATTGAGCCATATTATTAGAGAGAAAAAGAATAAGAGATGGGAAGTAGTGTGTGTGCTAGAGAGAAAACACACACACACACTTTTACAAAAGTGAACTTCACCCCTCCATGGAAGTATGGAGGGGGTATTTATAGTCCTAGTGACACACAACTATCGTAGCTTGTCATTATTAGTCCCTATGTGTCACGCTATAAATAAACTAATGTAATTCCGGATATGTCACCATATTTTAAGGCTAACAATCTTCCCCCAATATGTGGACACATACGGAATTACTTACAATGTTCCTATCATGTACAAATACAACAGAAATAAAGTCTTCCAAAGCACTTCCAAAGCTGAAGATGTCTTCTGAGTTCTCCTTGTCTTGAAACTTGTACTCCAGCTTGGATCTTCATTGTCTTTACTTGTACAGGAACCATTGTAGTATGCATGAACTGGATTAACTTCCCCCCAATTCATGCAGCATGTCTTGAAAAGCTTTCTTCATAGACTCCTTTTTGGCGAAGTTTCTGAATCAGCTTCCCCCCAAACCAACATCCCTATCTTAAGCAGATTCTGAAACATTGATGTAGCTTGAACAATCTTCTACTTGTCATCAAAGTGCACAGCGGAATTTTGTAGAAGTCAAACCACACCAACGACCACTGCTTCTTGTCATTAGGGCTTGGTGAATATTCGTTCGGGGGTGCATGCGAGAAATCAGCAACAATTCTTCTCACGTATGCAGAATACTTCATAAACCATACTAAGTAAAGTAGTCTACACTACTTCCCCCTGGAAGTTGACACGGTAACATCAAAGTCAAATTACATCCAGATGTACACATTTCCCCATGATGGTTGCGAACATCTCGAAGCACATTGTCGTTACGTCTATATACTCAGAAGTTCTAGTCATAACACACATCTTGATAAACAAAAGAATCATTACCCTCTTGACATCAGAAACCGTAGCGGAGATGAAGCAAGAATCAACACTGGATATAAACAAGTCTTTATGAATGAAATGTCATCGCAAACTTTGAGATTTTGCTTAGACTGTGAAGTAATCTTTGTCTGGAATAGCACAAAAATACCCTGAGAAGTGCTGATACATCTCAACCTTTAAATCTCTGCTAAAGCTTACCACTCGTATTCTGAGCTATTGTCCATGATCACCGGTGAAGTAACCCTATATTCAAACTTGACTGAGTAAAATCCCCCAAATTATTACTTAATCTTGCACTATTGATGATGGAAGAACGGTGCAGAAGAAAAATCTCTAAGTACCGTATACTTCATCAAAAGTAATAAATATGTAAAACACTCTTGAAATTATCCACATCGACATCTGCGTGTGACACTGAGTACTACAACGTAACTCCTTTAAGTGATAGTTGTCCAGGTCTTCATCCAACCACCCCTTGACCGCTGGAAACTAGATAATCCAAGTCTTAATCATAATTGTATACGTTCAAGCAAGTCATCAATCGACAGAAAATAGAAGAAAGTCTCGATGATGAAATAAGTAGACGCCTTTGTGAAATCCAACTTCAATTGCAAATAAGGAATACCAAATCAACTCCGTGATCACATGTCATCGTAATCCGAATCTCTAGCCATTTTGTCATTTAAGTGAATCTTTTCAGGATCGTTTTGGGATTAAGTGTTGTTGTTTGTGTGGTGTGTTGTTATGGTTGATTGTGTTTTATGAGTCTTGGTTCTTGATTGTGGTGTTTGTTTGTTGTTCTTGTTTTGATTATAATATTCCCAAATTCGGTCATATGCCCAAAGTCGGTCACATGCCCACCTGATGCGCGGATCGACCTTCGCGGTAAGGTCGAAATTTTTTTCGGGAAATTAGGGTTTCAAAACATGGGTTTTCCATGGTCAAAACGCAATGACTTTAGTCAAAACGCAATGAAACCACTAATCAAAACGCAACTATCTTTATCAAAACGCAATGAATAAAAAATTGGGCAGAGTAACGTTTAGTCAAAACGCAATGATGTCTTCAAAACGCAACCTGTAATCAAAACGCAGTGAACCAAAACGCAACCAATGTCAAAACGCAATGAGTCAAAACGCAACCAATGTCAAAACGCAATGAGTCAAAACGCAACCAATGTCAAAACGCAATGAGTCAAAACGCAGTGAGTCAAAACGCAACCAATGTCAAAACGCAACAAGAAGGAAGTCAAAACGCAACAAGAAGAAATCAAAACGCAACATGAATTTTGCCAGAGAGTCAAAACGCAACGACGAAATATACGAGTTTTTCCACCTAAAATCGCCTATAAATCGCCCTTTTTGACCTCTTAACTTGATTTCTCTTGCACAATTAGCTACCCTATGCCTAGATCTTGCTTAATAACATAACCATTCACACATCTAAGCACAAAAATTCGGGTTTGATTTTTTTATTGACTTCTTTTTTACCACGAATTTGATCTTGTTTAACCACAATAATCAGTAGATAAACAACACGGATTCCCCCTATGCTCTGATACCAATTGTTAGTATAGATTCACCCTTTGAACAATGATCCGGAGGCTTGGTAAAATGGAAAAGAAAAGTATCCATATTATTAGAGAGAAAAAGAATAAGAGATGGGAAGAGTGTGTGTTGTTGAGAGAAAACACACACACACACTTTTTACAAAAGTGAGCTTCACCCCTCCATGGAAGTATGGAGGGGGTATTTATAGTCCTAGTGACACACAACTATCGTAGCTTGTCATTATTAGTCCCTATGTGTCACGCTATAAATAAACTAATGTAATTCCGTGTTTGTCACCATATTTTAAGGCTAACACAATCTATGCAAACTTTGCATATGATTACCACACCACAAGTTTACTATGATAACACATATAAACAAGCTCTTGGGTATCCAAATCCGTTTTATCTTAAGAAAGCTCAGCGGGTTAGGCCAACTCTATATGATGGTAATGTTATCAGTATACAACATGTTGTGGTTCCTGTAATTGATGATGAGGAGACATTGATTTTGGAAGAAGAGAATTGATTAAAAATGTCTAAAAAAGTAAAGGATCTAGAGGCTATTCTATGGTAGATAAAGAGTAAACAGGATGAAATATCTACAGGGAAACCAGTTGATGCTACACTTACTGAGACATGATTGGATCCCTCCTGTATCTGACATCCCAGTAGCCCAGACCTATTTATAGTGCCGACAGCTTATGTGCCCGGTATCAGGCAAAGCCTACCGAAAAGCACTTAAATGCGGTTAAACGGATCTTTCGATACCTAAAGGAAACCATTAAATATGCGTCACCTGGTGACTCGAAGGATACCGGTATGTCTCTGACAGCATATACAGATGCAAGCACGCGGGGTGTCACGACAATAAGACGAGCAGTACATCAGGAAGTGCTCAGTTCTTAGGTGACAAACTTGTTAGTTGGTCGTCCAAGAAGCAAAAGAGTACTGCTATCTTGAGTACAGAGGCTGAATATATTGCCTTATCTGGGTGTTGTGCTCAAATCATGTGGATGCGTTCACAGCTAACAGATTATGGCTTTTATTCAATAAGATTCCTCTGTACTGCGACAATAAGAGTGCAATTGCTTTATGCTGCAACAATGTTCAACACTCACGAGCCAAGCACATCGATGTTCGCTACCATTTTATAAAAGAGCAGGTGGAGAATGGAATAGTGGAACTCTACTTTGTTCGGACGGAATATCAACTGGCTGACATCTTTACAAAACCCTTGCCAAGAGAAAGATTCAATTTCTTGATCGAGAAGCTAGGTATGAGAAACATGTCTCCGGAAACGCTAAAACGTCTAACAGAGGAAGAGGACGAGTAAAGGTGGTTACTCGTTGTATATCCTGTATCATATGTATATAAGAAAACATAAAATCACAAAAATATTTTTCTTTTAATATAAATTTTTCAAAAAAAATTAAAAAATTAAAAAATCAGAAAAATATGTATCTCTGGCATGTCTTCTGAAAATCGATAGCATTTACGGCCTTAGAAATTAATAATGATACGAGGCTGTAAATGAAGTTCGAGAAGAAGTTCAAAAGCTTTTAAAACATGCCAAAAATGGCTTGCTATTATTTCAGATAGCAACCCGGTCATCATCTTAAAGGCGAGTATTTCAAAAAGAAAACTTGACCTCTCAACAAGAATTTATTCTCGGGCATGGTCTACTTTATGACCATGCAAAGGCTTGTGATTACTATGCATCACAACCCGTACTTCCTATATTCCATAAGTGTACGTGTCAGTGCGCTTATGTGTCAAAATAAGAGAAATCTTATTTCTTGGGTGTTGATTTTCAAAAATAATATAATCATCTTCATAAATTCATCAGAAAAAATCATTTTCAAAGACATTTGACCACTCAAACAACGACTACAGCTCTTTAAATAAAAAACGAGTCATTGTTTGAGGAGGAGAAAATGTCAAATATCTTCTTCATAATTAATCATGTGATGATCAGAAAAGATTTTAAACATATCGGATAAATAATTAAAGGGGAGTTAATTAATTTTAACTCAATCGGGCTTTATTTGTTATGTGTTTAATTCTTTAAGGGTATTATTGCAAAATGTGAGACTTTTTCTTGATTATTAACCCTTAGGGACTAGTTTTGCCATTAGTGAAACTACTTTTTACCTTAGGTTAAATTAATTAGGAAAATAGAAGTATCACGAAACCTTAGGGGGCATTTTTGCCAAAACCCAAAAGTTTTAAAACAAAACACCCCCTTCCTCGTTTTTCTTATACACACATGAACACACTCGACCTTTTTCCTCCATTGTTAATTTTTCAAGACTTTCAAGAACTCGTACAACCGAGGTATTCATGTTATAATGCTTAAACACCTATATATCTAACCTAAACGTGGGAATTTGCTCGAAAAACCCTAAAAATCGACCTAACTTTCATCACCTTGAAAAGTGCTTGAAACATTAAATTGATTGAGAGGTTTGTTTCAAAATTGGGTCTAAACATAAACACATGAGTATAACAGGTTTTAATTGGGTTAACATATGCTTCTATAATAACGATTCATGTCTTAGAAAATTTAGAATGGGCCAAAAAGTGGTAAAAGATTGCATGGGTATTATGGATCAAGAATGATACGACTAAGTGTATGTGTCGTGTATTGCTTGATGTTAAACACTGTTTTAACTTCAAAAAGTTGATTATTAAGTTTTTGTCAAGTTCAATGGGTTTGAACAAGAGCATAAGTCAAGATTTATAAGTGGTTAATTCGATGGGGAGTGGGGTGCGAGTTGGGCTTACATGGATTAAATGTGTATTAAAATAGTTTCCTAGCTGCTATGTGTACATGTTAAGATGGATATAAGCTTGAAAAATTTAAATTATTGATGCAAGTGTTACATAGGCGAACTATACGCTTTCACAATAGGCGAACTATACACTTTTGGTAACACATGCGAACTATACATCTTTACAATATGCGAACTATACACTATTGGTAACACAGGCGAACTATACATCTTCATATGGGCGAACTATACACTTAGATTTACACAAGCGAATTATACACATATACATAGGCGAACTATACACTTGAGCATAACAACAGCAAATTAAAACATGGGGTGTAATATGCGGATCTATACAGGGGTGGGGATTAACTAGGCGAACTATGTACTTATATAGGGCGAATTATACATGATTTGTTCTAGAATAATTAATCTCGAAATCTTGGTAATCAAATCTCGTAATCTAATCTAAGTTTAATTAAACCTTAACTTATCACTTAGTGATTAATTTAGGTCTAGTTTTTCCTTAGAAATCTTTAGTGATTGCCTTGGTTTTTATAAATTGCCTATAGTTAATGTGTTGTATGATTATGTGTTTCTCCTGGTCTCATGCGTGTTAATATTTTGCCTAGTATCTGTGTGCATAATTCCTAGTGTAAATCAGTCATGCATCTATAATCATTCATCATGATCTAGATTGTCTTTCAGTGATATATATATTTGCTTGTATATGAATTGTATGTGACAAATCTTAGCAGAATCATGTCTTCCATCACTGCTTAACAAGCCAAACTTGATCTTGAACTTGTTCCCAAGGAGAAAAGACTTGAGATTGGGAAATGCAAAGGAAGACTCAATCCTGGAAAGCTACCATTTAATGCATGTTTGCTTTCTAGTACTAGGTACAGTCCTTGAAGGAAAGTTGTTGTACTTCTATACCAACTTTAAAAGTAGCATTTCCCAATGAGATTGCTTTATTCCTTTTGACATAAAGCAATCTTTTTTTTGCCTTGTAAACCTTCTAGAAGTGAAACACACGTTTCAGTTTTTGTTAAGGAGATAGACAACGTTCAGCTTGGAATTGTCAGCCAAGCTAAACTAAAGCTCCAATCAAGAGTCCTTCGTTAGTTGTTGTACCGCTACATATACTGAAGTGAAGATATTTCCTAATCTTCTAAGGACTTGAAGAGCTGATGCTGAAGGAACTTCAGCGACTGAAACTGAAAGGCTTTAGTGACTCAAACTGAAAGACTTCAGTTTGAGAAACACTTAGAGGATTTTATGTTTAAATCTACTGAAAGACTGAAGGGCTCAGGAATTGAACCCAATAAAGTTGTTTAGTTTTAATGATGTTTTTCTCACTTTTAATACACTTTTAGGCTTAGAAACTCGTGATAAAATAGTAAAATATCATTCCGAGTAACATTTTAGTTTTATACTTAAGCCAGTTCGGACTCGAAAGCCCTCAAAAACATGATTTAAATTCTGATAAGACCCCATTATTTCCTGAAAAGCTATCAAAGTATTTATAGTGCCGGTAAACTTTAAAAATTTATAACTTCTTCGTTTAACGTTCGTTTTTCAAGTTCTTTATTTGCACAAAATCATATTAAGACGTATATTTATATTTTAAATGTTTGATCTTGTCTCGAAGTCTGTGTCAAGACAGAATATGTCGGCTGTCAATAATTATATGTATATATGTTTTTAGTTTATGATTTTCACTACATTTTTAACACTACAAGTCCACAAATTTTACCATTACAACATCCTTTGTATAAATAATATCCACTAACCTAGTCTCATCTATTTCACTTCAATTATATAATTAAAATGTCAAGAACAACAAATAAATTATAAAACGTTATAAACTAATTTATGAACAAATAAATTAACAACTTGTTCAATAAATTATCTATTCTATGTAATATACCAAAATAAATATTTTTTTAGTGTTCTAACATGTTTGTAAATTATTTTCACCCATGTGTAAGTATTTACTTGTTTATATATAATCTTAGTTTTCTTAGTAACTTATTAAAATATAAAACTAAGTGGTGATTTAACTTGATACATAAGATGTTCATATGTGAATAAGTATAATGAAAGTATAAGGATTTTAGTATGAACCTTGTGTGATGGTGATGAAGAAATGAACACAAAGACTAATCCTAATCAAACCCAATTGTTTGTTACTAACCTAAACCCTTTAAATACTTGTAAAAACTTGCTTAGAAAATTTAAAACTCCAAGTGTTCTTGTATAATACCCTAAACTTTAATATATTAAAAGAAAAAAAATCATAACAAATAAATACAGTAAGTAAACCCACGTGATATGTACCTAGTCAAAACAAACTTGGTCACAGATATACATCAATCTATGCCTTTCTTTCGGTAAGTTAGTTTCACACGTTAGTATATGAGCAGTCTTCTCCCTCACAAACACTCAAATCTCAACAAAACCTAAACAATTCCAAAATAAAAATCCTACTAATACGAAGGTTGTGGAGTAGCAGAAACTGGTTTTGGTTCACGCGATCATTACTACTTGAATTCTGGGTAGTGATCATTGGTTTGTTTCGAGTAGTCCGTTTTGGGTCTCATTCGTTGGTGGTGTATTATTCGTTATTGAGTATAAGTTCGCGTTAAGGTTAACTGCTTGTATCCATCCTGGGTTAGAGTTCGATCGTATTGGGTTAAATCATAGTGTTCGTGTCCGTGCTCGGTTTTGGTCGGTATGTCTTGTTTAGCAGCCTTGAGGTATTCCTTTACAATTCTATTGTTAACGCTAATATTACACTAATCATAACCATCAATATTATAAACACTTAAATAATATGATCGAATAGAATAAGAGCTCCCCATCAATGGGGGGGGGGGCAGGGTAATCAGATTGCACTTATAAAGAACTATAAGTTCTCACGCCCTTCCCTATATGAATTGTAATTGGGCCATTAATATGCTTAGTCACTATCTTAAGGATGATATAAATTTTGTATTAAGATGATGACAGTAGTTCGGAGTAAAAATTCCTATGACAGTAGTCCAGTGGATGAGATCTGTGCTGGGAATGCATGTTTTATATAGACCCTTATATACTAATATGTAAATGTATAATAAGGTCATCACAATTATCATGTACCCTTTGGCTTAGTTCACTGCTAGACGTAGGCATGTTTGAATCTCAGCGTGAAATTTATACCCATCTACTTGTTTGGATCTTAGTGTAAGAAGTACTCTCCCGATAATTATGAAAAAGATTTAAACCTAGACTTATTATAATTCTACTAATTAAAGAAGAAACTAAAGTAGCTAGCTTCGCATATTTGACCTTCGCATATGGCGTATAAAATCATTACTTGTTAGTTATATACTAAAACCTGGACGTTCGTATCATTAATAAGATAGATACGATCTGAAACTGGGTTATAAAAAAAAGCTAAAAATGTGGCATACTATATATTTCATAAGATACGTGTAATTGGTAATAAACCTTAATCATATACTCATGGTACCAACCATATCATAGATACAAAATTATTTTTATGTAAATGAACTATTCTTAGTCTAGTATAAATCAATCTTATATAGCAGATGGTCATATTCTTTGAAATCATTTAATACGCTTATTTTATTATGAAAAAGAGCTACTGATTCAACAAATAAGTAGTAACAGTTACAAAAAATAATGTACACACATTACACAAAGTAGTAACCAGTTCCGTAAAAACTAAATGATAAATGGTTGCATTAATCTTGTAGATAATTTGAAGCGGGATTAGGTTGATTCGATTTATGAAGTAAGTGTTGATTTGTTTAAGGTACATATACTCTATTCTTTCTTTTAAGGATTCTGATTCTTAAACTTAATTATACTTATATATATAACTTAATATACATATATATAGTTAAAATCAAAATATTAATTAATAAGAGAGAGTAAGTATTCCGTAAGGCTTCTAAGAGATTACTTTTATCCAAAGTAAATCCAAAAACCTTCCCGAGTCGTTTCCCGAAAAGGCGTGAATTGAAAATCGAGGTTAAGTTCGTGATCACGTGATTGAATGATCAAAGATTTGGTTTTGATTATATTTCAACTAATTCTATTAATAAATTGCAAAAACAAATAAAGGCGAGCTAAAAACGAAAGCAATTAAGGCTAAAATACGAAAACGATAACGAAATCCTAAACCCGTTCTTTAAAAACCTAAATTTTAAAATTTTAACCCTAAAAATGCAATTTTAATTTTTAACAGTCCTAAATGATTAAAAATAATTTTAGAAAAAAGAACTATATTTTTTTTACTTTCATTTTATTTATTTAGAATTAAAAACGGATTTAATCTAAATAAATCATTAAAAATAGCAAACTAATTATGAAAATTCTGAAAAAAAATAGGAAAAGTACTTCGGACTATGGAGAATCTATGAAAAATATAAACTGGAAAAATGGCTAAAAGGATAAGCAGTAAATAAGCAATTAAACCTAATAAGTTAAAACTGAAAATCAAGCATAAATATTTAAGGGTGCAAAAGGTTGATAGAAAAGTCCTAAGGGCGCTAATGGTAAAGGGTGTGTGTGTTAAAGCTTTGGTGTAATGAATGAGAGGTTACAAGTTCGACCCCTGTGACCTTTCTTTTTTATTAAACATTTTTTTTCTTTTGGAAAAAGCAAACTACTAATAAAAATAATAATCTTTAATGAAAACACTTTTCTGAAACTTAAAAATAAGCTAAAATAAGCTTAAATGAACATGACAGTTTGGGCTTAAAACTGAATGACAAATGAGCTTAATTGTTTGGAGATAAATGACTCAACTTAGCTAACTAGGAAGCAAATAAGCTGAAACAAATCAATACTTATACTTAATAAGGTATGAGGACTACAAAATAAGCAAAGAAAAATAAGAAGGAAAGCATTTAGAGACTTTAAGACAGATAGATCTAAAACAGGCTAAGAAGGCTTTTTCACTACTTATTTTAAGCTATCATAAAAACTGATTAGCACTTAGAATAAGCTAAAAAGCATAACAAGCTTATGACATCTAATTTCCTAGACCTAAAAAGCAATAGGGACTAGAAATTAGCAAACACATAAAGCTAAAAGGTCGCTAAGACAGCAGACCTAAAAATGCTATTAAAGGGCTTTATACTTACTTTAAGCTATAATATTAGAACTAATAAGCACTTAACATAAGCTAATAACCAAAAACAGGTAAAGACCTAAACTGGAAGAACACAAATAAGCTAAGACTCTGGTGGTTATGACTAACAATAAGCTAGAAAAGAAGGCTTAAAAGTAACAGACTTAAACTGATGTTTTTGGCTTTTTGGTTTTAGAAGAAAAAGTAAGCTAATGCAGACCTAGATTTAAGCTACTATATTAAGACTAAATGTAAGAATAAGCTGAAACATATTAAGTTTGAACCCTAATGAGCTTCTGCTATCAAATTCAGACCATAGATCAAGCTTAACCTTACCTAATTTTGCTTTTGAAAACCAGACTTTTAACTATGAAAATTAGACTTAAGAAACTATGACAGATTATGACTAAAACTAAAGGACAATAGCACACTTATATTAACTCCATTCTACTGCATAAATGACTCAAAACAAGCATAAAATTGACACTAACAAGCTCCTAATCAATATCTTAACAATTAAGCTTGGTTATCAAACTAATTGACCACAGATTCAAACCATGGATCCTATGAACCTAAAACTTGATATTTAAACTTTAAAAACCAATTTAAACTGACTTTAAGACTCAGATTAAGCTTGGTAAAACTTCTTCAAGTGAAAAAAGAGATTAGCTAGTGCCAAACACCCCTTTAAAACACTGATTTTCCATTTTAAACTTATAACAGACTTAGAAAAGCATTAATTTTTGAAAACAGATTAATAACTACGTAATATAAGTACAAATAAGCAAATAGAACACAAAGATAAGCACTTAAAATAAGCAAATGAGAATAAGCAGTTTTAACTAAATAAATGACAATTTATGACTAAAACTTGAACTAAAGAGCTAAAAACTACAAACTAACATCAATAAGCAATAAATAAGCACTAGAATAAGCTAACAGTAAATAAGCTAAAAAAAGTAAAAATGAAACTTACAAGGCCCTTTGCTTAAACAAGGGTATAAAAGGCTCTTAGAGCTATTCAACAAGCTCTAGCTTATCATAGATAAGCTAGTGTGGTCTTAAAAGCCCTTCCAGAATTGGCTTTTCTTCCAAATAAGCTGTGGTACTTTGAGGGGTGATTTTTTTGAGTGAACTTTTCTTAAACACTTAACAGTTTGTAAGGCTTTAATAAAACAGATTAAACAAGAGCTTATTTAGCTTATTAGACCATTTTCAAACATATTAATTCATTAGCATAAGGAAAACAGATGTTAACATAAAAACTCAAAATTTCATTAATACTTAAAACGTTTACAATACTTAAAGAAAAGTTACAATAAGCTGATTTTAAACTAAGATAAGCTGAAAAATACAATAAATAAGCTATTAAAAACTAGATAAAAAACTACATTCTCTAATGTGTGAAAACACACACTATTTATAGCCGAGCACAAGCTTTCTGTTGTGCTTGTTGTGTTTGTTGTGAGAGAGGCTTCAAAAGCTTCATCATAGCCCTTCAATTATCTTGTTCTCCAAGTTCTTGAATCACAACCCTTGATTCTTTGTGATGTCCCATAGCCAATGAAAAATCATGGGATTGCCAAGGTGGAATTGGCACCTTGTGGAGTGGGGTTGAGTTGTGAGAGTGATGGGTTTGTCTGTTGGAGCAGGGGTCGAGGTGAGAGTGATGGGTGAATAGTGTTAATGGCGGGAAATGGGTGTGTTTGTTTTGGGGATAACGGGTTAACCAGTGTTAGGGAAAAAGGACTAATGGTGTAAAGGTATAAGGATGTAGGGGCTAATGGTGTAAATCCTAAGGACTAACTATGTTAGTCCCTAAGGACTAACAGTGAAAAGTGGTTTAAGGGTGTTATAGTTAATGGTTAACGGGCTTTTTGGTTTGGGCTTTGTTATTGGGTCGGGTTGATCATGGATTTGGATAATTGATTTAGGCTTATGATATGGGCTTTGATTTAATAAATAAGCTTAATGGGCTAACTCGGCCCATTAACTTGGGTACGGGTTGGTCCATTTAAGATGCACACTTCTTTGGCTTCGAATTTTCACGCTCTTTCCATTCTCGTGCTCGGTTTTGTCGGTTTTTGCTTTGTTTTTGTCCTTTAGTGAATATCCGTTACCTGCACAACACAAATAGCAAAACACACATATATTTGGCATTTTATGTCCGTTTTTTGGCCCTTTAGGCTCGTTTTTATAGGTAGAAGGTATGTGTAATTAAGCACATACCAACAAGCAACACATGTATGGTCATTTTCAAAAAGCTTTGAAGGCAAACCTCTAACAAGGTTTCCTCTCACAAGTTTGTTCATAGTTTTAAAGTTTACATGACCAAACCTCCTATGCCATAAATTAGACTCATCTATTGTAGCCTTTGAAAATAAACAAGTCAAACCTCCTGATGGAACAACATTATTTAAATTAAAACTGTACATATTATTCTGTCTAGGAACTTTAAGCAGTACTTGACTTTCATCAAGTAACTTAAAATCAGGAGATAGAATAAGACATTCAGTCTCAGTGAAAAGAACACTGTTTTTCTTGTCACACATTTATGAGACGGAGAAAAGATTAAACTTAAGTTCCTTTATAAAGTATACATCTTCAAAGTCTAATTTCCCAGTCCTAATTTTACCTTTTCCAGTAATTTTACCTCCTTTAGGACTTTCAGCAAATGCAACAAATCCTCCATCAATGTCTTAATAATCTATTAGGTAGGACTTGTTCCTAGTCATATGCCTAGAGCATCCACTATTAAAAATCCCTTGATCCTGTAAAGCATATTGTGGATTACCCTGCACTCAAAATAAGAGAATTAGTTTCTCTTGGGGACCCAAGCCATCACTGACTTGAGTTTGCCTTGAGGATCAACATTGTCAAATCTTTTGGGCATGTATGATCCACTGTCTTTGGAGATATGGTCAATTACTTTTCCTGTTGGTCTCCAAATCTAGCATGCTTAGGACTTAACAGCATTTTCCTCATGTCCCTGAACAGCACTAACTACTGCTTTTGTCCCAACAGTAGTTACATTGTTTACCTTAGCAGTATTAACTTTTTCTTTAAAATCACTGTTTTTAGGTGTTGTTTTTTGATTAAAAAGTCCTCTAAACTGATGAATGTGACTTATGAAAAACATTTGAACTTGGTTTTGCACCATTTACAATTGGTCTAGATGTAGCAGTATTAACATATCTGGCAGTACTATTTGATACTATTGCTCTTGGGGAGCTTTGCTTAGCAGTATTAACTGGTACATTGCCAGACTTTGTTAAGACTGTAGTTGGAACAAAATTTCTTTTAGGATGTGGGTGAGTCAATTTGTTTTGGTGATTCACCTTTGAGCATTGTTCCATACTGGTCTAACTTCCCTTTGATCAGTAACCCTTCTCATATTATTCAATACAAATTTTCCAACCATTTTATTCTCATAAAAGTTATAGTCCTTGATTAAATGGTTAAGACTTCCACATACAAAACAAGCTTTCTTATTGAACTCAAAACCATTTCCTAGTTTCTGAGTCATTATTCCATTCCATTTTCTTTTATCAACCCTAGAACTCTGACTTTTCCTAAGGTTTTCAGCATGCCTATATGTGTGTTGTTCAATAAAAGATTTCCTAGTATGTTTATCTGATTTAACATAATTGATTTTAGCATAACTAGGTTTATTCTATTCAATTGAAGGTTTAATCACACAATCATCATCGCTATCAGACTCCCACTCTTCAATGATAGGAGCATTAGGCCTAAAATCTTTATGTTGTTCCAAACTATCCTTATTAGACTTAGATGCAGTTGATTCACTTCTAGACACACTAGAGATAGTTTCACTCACATTAGTCTTATAGACAAAATCATCTAATCCAGTAAAAGATAAGTCAGATCTTGAGGGCATGTAGTTCCTAGTGTAGGGAGGGGGAACTGCATGATATCCCTCAACCTTCTTAAACATATTATTTACTTGATTATTTTCCTCTTCAATCTCATTCACACTACTATCAGATGCACTTTTAAACACTTTACCTTTATTCAAATGGCAATCATGCAATTTATTTTCATTCATTTGACTGTCAAATACAACACCAGACTTGTTATTAATACTTATTTGACTATTTATCAGTTTAGTTAGCTTCATAGATGATGTTTCAAACTTTTCTAATTTTAGTTTTAAATCATCTTTTTCTTTTAAAGCCTCTGCTAACTAATTTTTAAGCTCTATTATAGAATTATCTCTTACCTTAACATCATATTTCAAAAATGCAATGTTTTCCTCATAAACAACTTCATTTTTTTGATGAACAACAATTCTAGCTTCTAGAGATTCTAAGCCTAATTGATAACCTATAATTTCTAGATTATATTTTTTAAGAGCATCACGCTGTTAATCATACTATTTTTGAAGAGTTTCATATGATTTTAAGCAATCTTTAGAGCAAGTATGTACCTCAGAGTCTGAACTCGATGAACTGGATGAACCTGAATACAAATGGTCCATTAGAGTAAAGTCTATGGGTCCTTCTTTAGCCTGAAAACTCCAATGATAACCACCTATCCCATCTTGAACAACCAAGGCATTTGCTGGAGTCTCCACCGGTACAATCCTTCTTGGAGCATCTCCATTTCTATTCCCCTGATTCCTTGGTGCCCTACATTCTCTAGCAAAGTGAACTCTCCTGTGGCAGTTGTAACATTCAACCTTTGTCTTATCAAAGCCAACAGTTTCTTTGCCATTGAAATTCAGATGCCTTCCTGTCTTCTTTAAGAATCTCTTCACCCTTATGGTAAGCATGGCCACCTGCCATTTGAGATCCATCTCTTCAAGATCATCAGTATCAATTACTCTTGCTCTTATCGTTAACTGTGGATATTAGATTAATTGAAAAGAAGAAAATATGACATCATTCCGCCATTGGTTGAGGAAGAAGCTTGTCCCTTTGACCTAGCAGTAGGAACATCATGAGCAGTATTAACTGCTCATTAGTACTGCTAGTATCATCTAAAGATACAAAAGCCACATTCTGAGAATTTGAGCTTGAGCTTGATTGGCTTTTAATCTCAGCTTCATACACCTTCAAGTTGTTGTACAAATCGTCCATGCTCAACTCATCGAGATCAGCTTTGTTACCCATAATCAAAGGCTATATGTTCTAAGTTGCTGGTAGACTTCTTTGAAACTTAAGATTTAGCATCTTCTTGGGGAGATAACTTCTCATGAAATTTCTAGGTTGGATGATGAGTTCTGAAACCTATCATAGGTTTTTATCCAGACTTCAGATCTTGATGCATGAAAATTTATATGCTGCTTCAGATGGTTTTCTGCTTTTTCTTTGATCTTTGTTGACACAAACCTGGGCCTTGATTGCTTCCCATAAGGTCCCCAGTGTGCATCCTTGATTCGATGAAACTTCCATAGGTGCTTATCAGGATTTGGACCAACAAACTGAGGAGTGCTTTTTGCTTTTAATTCATTCTTTCTTGCTAGCTTTTGTTCAGCGTTTTGGGAGAGGAATTGGGACCTTCTGTACTGGCTGATGCAATATCAGGTGCTCACCTTCATAATAACCTCCTAAAGAGCATAATCAGTGTGAGTAAGATATTGCTCCATTTTCATGCTCCATAGATCATAGTCTCTTGTTTTGAGTATAGGAAGTTTTAGTGCAGACACTGTTTGGTTAGTTTGTCGACTGTGATTCCATCTTCTCTTTGATTATGAGATCTTGTATAGATATAATGTTCTTCTTATTCAGAGTTTCTCAACAAGCTCTGATACCACTTGTTGATCCCTTCTTGACAGATCTTACTTAGCTTGTTAAAGCTTAGTTATATTGGATAGATCCAAGAAAACTATAGTAGAAACTAAGATTAAGAATATTACAAACTATGCGGAATCTAGTTTGCAATACTAAGAAGAACAATGAAACAGTAAAAACAAGATCATTACTAAACTTTCAATCTTATTGAATACATTTTGAATTTCATAATAGCTATGTATCACTTAACTATGGATTGCTATGAAACTTATGATTACTAATTTGGAAAAAACTAATAATTAGATCTATGCCTTAGAGTTTCCTTTTTTTTTTTTTATACACCAAATGGAACCCCTAAGGGCTTACAAAAAGCGTCAAGTGATCATGCATATCTATTCCTAATATAACTCATGCATATCACTTTAGCAGTACTAACTATATAACAAACAGTACTAACTAACAGTATTAATAAACTGGCAGTACTAACAATTTGTACTGGCAGTACTAACTAAGCTTGATAGTACTAAGTCTTCTCATGGCAGTGTTATAAGTTGAACAAGCAGTACAAAGTTGTAAAAGCCCTTAATTCCTAACAATCCTCCCCTAAACTTGTGATTATCATTCAAATCTACAAGTTTCTCTGAATTAAACCATCTGTGCTGAGAGGATGCTTCCAAACACTTTACTGTCTTGGTCTGTTTGCTAGTTTAAAATATAAAAATGTAATATTTTTATATATCATCTTAATACGAAGACATGGACGTAACAAACGCCGAGAACGGGTTTGTTTATTAAACGGGAAGAAGGGAAAAGTTATGCTAGTTTTCTAAACGATAATTATAAACGTTTTCTCTTTATAACACGATTTATGAATTACAAATAGGATGGTGCTGAGTATATAGGTTGTCTCGATATTAGTTATTGAAGAGCACAGTACTTATTACGACCTATGTTTGATGTGGTTGCTTCGGATTCGTTGTGACTCATTATTTTCACTTACACGTCTATTTATCATTCACTTCACTGCTGAGGTAAGTTCATAGCCCCACGTTTTACATGATTTTGTTTTATAAGTTTTTGGGGTGAGAAACATGCATTGTTTTACAATTGGACACAAGTGGTTAAGTTTTACATTATGATTACGTGTTGCCTAAGTAGCGATAACCCTAGTTGAGCCCATTATCATGAACTGTCAGTTACTGGATTATGAGCAAGAATGTTATGAATAGATATATTGGGATTGACATCCCCGTTCGGGTGATTAGCTATCACTAGGATAACACTCGTATACCATGTCGAACATAGGATGTTGCGGGTTAGAACATCATCACGGGCAATTGTAGGCATGTATATGTATTCTTTATGTCGAGCTTCAGTGTCATGAGCTGTAGGGCAACGTTAATTACATTTATTGATGGTCTGCATCTAGTTGCATTATCATACACTTGGGAATCTTTGTTGGTCCTACAATATACGATTTATCAAACCTATGAATTCACCAACATTATTGTTGACGTTTTAAAGCAATGTTTTTCAGGAGGTCAATAAGCACGAGGTGCAAGGGATACATTGGAGGTTTTGATTTGGATATCATGCATTAAAGATTTTGTCGCATTACATTTTGTATATCTGTTATGGGCTAGAAATCTTTGTATTTTGAACAAGTGAACAAGTGAAGCTTCGGGCTTATGTAACAAATACTTTGTTAAATCCAATGTATCAGTTTTAAATGACTTTTTGGTCATTCTATATATATCTTGTGTTATTGATCTATGAAGTAACACGCCCCGGACCCTTATTTCGCTGCGACCCACTTTGGGGGTGTTACAGATTGGATGATGATATGGACATCGAGGCCGATGATGAGGAGGAGGAGGAGGAGCACCCAGCTCCTGCCGACTCTGTAGTTGTTGCTTTACCAGCTACGGATCAGGCCCCACCTGCGGAGGGCGACATAGCGTTCGAGATCTGATGATCTGCGGGGCCACACCACCCACACACCTGCAATCTTGTGGCGTTTAGTCCCCACGATTTACTATTTCCTGCTCCTAGTTACACCAGTTATGGTGCCGATGCAGAGGTTGCCAGACTTCTCGCTATATCTACTCCACCATCATCACCACTCTCCCCATGGTCTTCACCACTTCCCCAGATACCTTCTCCACCACTACCCCCGATACCATCTCCATCACTACAAGTATCACCACCACTACCAGTATCACCACCACTACCAGTATCATCACTAGTACCTGTGTTATCTCCATCACCACCTGCTAGTCCTATTCGTCCGTTGGGCTATCAAGCTGCTATGATCCGGCTGAGAGCCGAGGCCGCATCTACTTCCTATTTACTACCATTAACACCACCTTTACATTTACTCTCTACCGACCGTAAAGAGGACAGACCCGAGGTTACCTTACCACCTCGAAAGAGGTTAGGTATCGCTCTTGGTCCTGCATACGAGGTCGGAGAGAGCTCGTCTGCTGTTGCTAGACTGACTGGAGGTCTTAGGGCAGACTATGGTTTTGTAGCTACTATGGATAGGGAGATCAGGCATGATCTTTTTCGGAGAGATGCAGTTTTGGATATGGGATCACCGACTCGTGGGATGAGATAGTTGAGACCCTGCAGGGGGCACCAGTTAGTACTGACATGGAGTTGGGTCGACATATGACAGCGTTTGAGACTAGGGTTAGACAGGTGATAGGTGTAAAATACACATATTCGTTAACACCAAAAATGACCCTAAATGACCAAAAATACAGTGAAAAGGGCAAAGATATGTGTGTTTTTGCGTTTTGTAAGCAGTAGGATAAAGCAAAAAATCACAAGGAAAAGTCAAAACTGGGCAAACGGACACGGGGATACAGAGAGCACTAATAGAAGCGGGAAATCAAGCCAAAGTCAAAAGTCAACAATTGGTCAACTCCTCAGTCAACTTTGGTTTTTCAAACAGTCAAAGTCAACACTAGAAGACAAAAAAAACCCCATAAGTTTACCATTCTAGTCATCATATTTCCAAAGTTTTCATAATTAATCCCTAAACCTAAATGGGTATTCCTACCTTACCCTTAATGATAAGTCAGTGACTGGACTTTGCCAAAAAATGAAAGATGTTGTAAAAGATGTATTATATTGGGTATTTACTTGGCTTTATGTTTCAAAAAAACCATAGGACTGAAATTGCCAGTATCCCAAACTTACACCCGTTTTCCCATTCAGTTAAACTCAAAAAAATAAGGCGCCCCCAAAAAACTTTGTTTTTAAAAAAAAAACAATATTCATTCATCTTCTACGCAGATTTACCCCACAGGTTTAAAAAACATAATGGGCCAAAGCTAAATGAGGGTTTTATAGAGGTAATTCAAGTACTCAAGTACACCTTGGCAGGTTAAAATGTAATTCAAACCACACGTTTTATAGGTAATCCCAACAAGATGACACGATGGCATTGAAGATAAGCACAAGTTTGCTGGGTTTTTCACTGGATTCACTCACAATGAAAGCACAAGGTATCTCACAACGGATTGCCACGCTGGAAATCCGTGTGATTATCAAAGTGATCCAAGGGCCATAATTGATTCTCCAATGATTAGAGGAATATACGGATGAGATTAGCAGGAGCGTCTAACTAACTCAAACCCTAGAAGGTTCTCTCAGCAGCTATAAAAGGCCCTCACTCACACACACATGGGCATCTTCCTTTCCCCGTTTTTTAGAATAGTAGTAGTTCTTAGCTTAAATTTAGTTAATGTAATTTTTTCCAATTTTAATCTCTTGTAATCTGCTTTTTAATCATGTAATCAAAGCTTTCAGTTAATGAAATTTAGTTTGTGATCTGTCTTAAATCCTTATTTTCATTCATAAGCTCCTATAAGCTCTCAATAGCTCTCTAAGTCTCTAAGCTTAGATAGAGCTTAATTCAGTCTTAATACTACTTAAATCCTAAAATCAGCTAGTTACTTTTGTTATTTGGACTTAAAAGCTTTTGGAAGGTGAGCCAATCATGGGAGGGCTCACAAGGACTTAACTGGCTTATCTCTGATAAGCCAGAGCTGTAGATAAGCTCTAAGAGCCTATAAGCTTCTGTTAAGCTGAAGCTCTTTGTAAGTTTCCTATTTACTTTACTTGTCTTAATTTCCTAGTCTTAATTTTGCTTAGTTGTTTACTATTTGCTTAATCTGCTTAATATCTAGCTTATTTGTGCTTATTACTGTTAGTTTGAGCTTATTAATCATGTTTCTTAATCTGTTTTTAGCTTTAGCATTCTAGATCTTAGTTTGTCATTTATTTGTCTTAAAAATCATAAAAAGCAAAAAAAATTAGATATTATAGTTGTAGATCTTTGATTCTAGCCTATTCAGTTGTGGATTAATGTTTATTAAGTTTGTTTTAAGCTAGTTTTCATTTGGTAATTAGGTCTGGTTAATTAGATTTCAAATTAATAAGCTAATCTAAATCTGTCATAGTTCTTAAGGATTGTTTGGATCAGCTTAGTTTGACCTCCTAAAGTCAAAACTTCTTGGTATTTTTCTTTTGGTTAGCTTGATTATCTTATTTGATTAAGATATGAGTTGGTTTGAACTGTCAGTTTAAGCTCATAATCATTTTAAGGCTTATTTTTCTTGTTCTAGCACCAGGGAATTTTTCCCTTTGATTTTGCTTGTGAAAAATTTGAACCAAGCCATCCAAGGCTTGGTTTGTGGTTGCATTGTGTTCAAACACACTCAAATAGAGTGTGTAATGTAGGTCTTACCCTTAAGGACACCTGAATTTGGTTTTACCTCTTTGTTAATTGCATCAGCAGTAGTAACTTCAGTTACTACTGCTGTCTTCTTAAGCCTCAATTAAGTTAGTATTAGTAGGACTTAGGATCTAAAATTCAGTAGGTTTTTAGATTACACATAGCTTAACTTAGATTAAAACTTGTTTTCTCATTTCTTACTTAATTGCTTAAGTACATTTGCTCTTAAAGTTTTTATAAAAAACTCAAAAAACCAAAAATAGTAACTAGAAGTAACTTTTAATCTTAGATTTTTATCTTGTAGGGTTAAGTTTTATGGATTATAATCATAGTTGATAAGTTGTTAGTCTAGTTTACAAAATAAGCTAGTTTCATCTTGGTGAATGGTGCATTAGAGTTTTAATTGTTTTTGAACTTTTTGAGCTTTTCTCTGAGTTTGCTACTTTGTTCATCAATTTTAGATAGCTTAAAGTGTTTTTAGTTAGAATAGCTTTTCAAATTTAGCTTATGCACATCTTAAGGATGTCGAACAACTTTTGGTTTTAAATTTTGAGCTTATAATTGAGCTTCTGGTGCAAAGTTGTTTAAATGGGATACAAAGCAAAGTGAGCTTAAAAGCTTACTTTCTGTTTTCAGTAGTTTCAAAAGCTTTTAGAAAGCTTATTTCTAGGTTTCAGCTTAAGTTTGAATTATTAAAATAGCTTAAAAAAGTGTCCTCTTTAAGTTATAGCTTTTAGTTTTCAAAAAAAATAAATGCAAAAAGGGTGAGTGTTAGCTTATAGTTTCTAGCCTATTGTCTATTTAGGATTGCTTATTAAGATTATTAAGAGTTAATCATTATCTGGTTAATAAGATCTAATTACTTAATTTCATATTAGCTTGTTAAAATGAATCTATCAAATGTTAAAGGGGTGTTTGGATTAGAACAGTTTGACCTCAAATAGTCAAAGGGATTTAATAAAAGCTTTTGATCTAGTTTTGATTTAGTTTAACATGAATAGTTTAGTTGTTTTCTTAAGTTAGATTTTAAAAAAGTAAAAAGTTTAAGCTCATTTGATTGTTCCTGCACCAGGGGAGTTAGAACCTTTAAAGCTACTAAGAGTTTTTGATCCAAGCTTGTCTAAGCTATTTTCTGTCATTTTTCTAGAATTTTTAGAGTTCATTTAGTATTTTTAAACATTTATTTTTATTAAAAACTTTAAAAAATCATAAAAAAATAGAAAAATAATAAAAAAAATAAAAATATTTTTTAGAAAATTTTCATTGATCATTTAGAACGTAGGAAAATTAGTTTGACTCTCGTTGGTTTATTTTTGAGCATTTTAACTTTTAGGGCTCGGTTTTCGATTCCCGTTATTCGTTTTTGTGATTTCTTTCAAAATTTATCGTTAAGTTTTCAAATTTTGCAAATCCCTTTATTTTTACTCATAGAATTAGATTATTAATTCAAATTCTAGGTTAAGGTGTTAATTAGGGTTAATTTTGTCATTTCCGTTTTTTCGTCCGCGTGTTTAGTTATTTTACTTGCATTTAATTGTTTTAATTGTTTTTAGTCCTAGAAAATCAATCAAAAAGTTAAAAATCATTCATAACATTATCCAAACTAAATCGAGGGTATCAATTCACATTTCTTTGGGATACGGCCCGGTAATCACTTACAAGTTAATATACGTATTATATTATATATATTTTGAAGAATTTCCTTTTTACCTTTGTCCTCAAGGGTAAATTGGTAATTTTCCATCGTATTATATATTATATTTTTACGTGTGTTAGGATTCTACGAATCAAATTTTTGGCGCCGTTGCCGGGGAAGTGTGTTAAGATTCTCTCGTTTGAAGTTTGTTGATCGTGTTTTGGAGAACCTTTCGTTTTCGAAAGTTACGTTTTTAAGAAAATCAAAAATATAAAAAAATAAAAAGTAAAAAATATTTTTCTTTTCTTTTTAGTATAAATAGAAGATTAAACACAAAAATACAAAAATATTTTCTCTTTCAATTAAAATAATAAACAAAGTTGGTAAAAGAACACCAACAAATAATACCTTCAATTGAGGTATTATCCATAATAAGTTCCCAACTCGAATTTAAGATTTAAAAACTTACCATTTGTGTCACTTACGAGATACGGCTCACCTTAAAAAGTAAAATTTTTAAGAGCTACCGTGAAGTAAGTTTGATTATTTGGTTCAAGTTGTCTTTCTCGTTGTCCGTTAAAATTAGATTGTGAATAAACTTTAGAAAAACCAAAAATATTTTTCTTATTATTTTTCTATTTTCTTTTCAATAGTGCATGCGCACTAGACGTTCTAATTATCCTAATAATTCAAACGTCACAATTCCAAGACGTCGGAGAAGACAAGTTTCTAACATAGTCGAACCCGAGATTCGAACTATTGTTGCACCTATGGCAGAACGTACCATGGAGGAACTACACTGTGCTCCCACGAAAGGGTACGGAGAAGCTATTGTTTTACCAGAAATCAATGCCGATCATTTTGAGATTAAGACGAATTTGCTTCAGTTGGTTCATATCAATAGTTTCAAAAGGATTACTTCGACTTTACGATTTAGGAATGTGCCTAACGATGTGATTAAGCTTATGATGTTTCCATATTCGCTCGAGGGAGCCGCTAAAACTTGGTACGAGAAAGAACCACCAAATTCAATCTTGACTTGGGAGGATCTCGTTACCAAGTTCGTTAACCAATTTTTCCCTCCTTCGAAAACCACTCACTTAAAGAATGAAATTTCTCGTTTTACACAAAAATTCGAGGAAACTTTTAGTGAAGCTTGGGAACGATTTAAGGAGTTGCTTAGAGCATGCCCCCATCACGGATTTACGGAGTTAACTCAAGTTGATACCTTTTACAATGGTTTAAACGACAATGAACAAGACTCCTTAAATGCCGCTGCGGG
>BQNB010046928.1:0-37682 GCA_026074375.1 Tanacetum coccineum | reverse complement strand
ACATATGTTAGACAGTGAAACCCCATAGGTTATGATATATTATTTAGCCACTATTTATAAACAACAAGACATTGAGAAACCCTAAACTTTAATGGACTCAAACCCACAAGTCGGGTTTAGGCCTATTTATTTATTGGCTAATACTCCCCTGCAGTCCGAGCGGCCAATTGCGAAAGCTTGAGACCGGAAAAAAACACGAAACATTGAAGATAATTAAAAACTAATTTTCCGCAAGGAGTCTTCATATGGTACAAGTAGCAACAGAAGCATTACACACGAACACAATTAGTTGTTGAGGAAATACGCAAAACAAATCTTCAAACTTGAAAGTCATGAACGGATAAACCTGGATAAAATAAAGTTTCTTTATCATACGAGATAACCCAAAGTATCCTTTTTTGGATAACCCAACGTATTCTTTTTTCATACGGGATAACCCAAACTATCCCTTTTTGCGGATAACCCAAAGTATCTTTTTTTTCATACGGGATAAAACAAAGTATCTCGGATCAGAATGAACCAAAGTATCGTGCCGAAGAATAAACCAATGTATTCTCCACATGAAAAAAAAACATTTTTTTATCATAAACAAAACCTCAATCATAAATAAATCAAAGTTATATCTTCTCTTCGTATCAATGAATTTGCCATCTTTTTCCATCTAGAAGGTACTAAAAGCTCAAATAAAACAACTTCTTAGGATCGGTATTTGATATGGGTTGTTTTTATTTTTTGAGGATCGGTATTTGATAATAGATAATAAAGGGTTAGGGTTTGACGGGATAGCATAAAAGAGGCGGCTCAACTTAGCCACATGATTAGACCCGCTCTTATACCATGTTAGACAATGAAAACCCCGTAGGTATAACTTTATTATTAACCACTATTTATAGATTACAAAGACATGATAACCTAAACCCTATTGGACCCTAAGCCCACAGATCGGGATTGGGCCGACTAACTTAATCCATTTAATACTCCCTAGCAGTCCGAGCGGCGAAATCACAAAAGCTCGGACTGAAGCAGAAAACTAAATAAAACATTAAAGCAATAACTAGCTATTTGATGAAGACAACCGACATCAAGCGGATAATGATCTTCAAAATAGAAAGCCACGAACTGATAACCCAGTGACTTGTGGGTTTGGGTCTATTAAGATTTAGGGTTTCTTAATGTCTTGTAGTGTATAAATAGTGGCTAAATAACATACACATTCAAGAAAACGATGGCATGTCCACGGAATTAGTCTAGATATTTGTTGGTTATGAGTTTGTCTCGTATGGCAATTTAGGTCCCTTAAGTTATTTTCATTCATAATTGTGACACATCATATTTTCTAAAACCATTTACATAATATTTACACTTACATAATATTTACACTTATTGTTTGACTATCGAGTTTGACTAACCAATCACGCAAACTCTGCAACTTATAAAAGTAATAGTCAAACTATCTAATGGCATACCCGTAATCTAATACTTAAAAACCAGTTATTTTCAAAAAGAAGGGAAAGCACAAAAACTATAAACAAAGTCTGTTGGATGTTGATGAATGGTTTGGTCTACTTAATGTGTCTATTTGTGAGCACTCAGACTGTAATTGTTTAGGAGTTATGAATAAAAGAGCAATGAACTTGGGAAAGTCACCATTATTACGATTGGTGGTAAGGATGATGCTTGTAGGAAGCAGCCAACATACGAGGAGTTTATTCACACTATGAGTACCTATGGTGAAGCATCATCTTAAACTCAAAAATAATTTAATAGGTTCAGTTAACGTTCAAAGCTCCACTATTTCAATATTCGTTATTTTGTGAGTTTGGGGTTGTATGGTTTAGGAGATTTGTAGTCAATGGCTCTTTATTGGTCATGTTCAATAGTTTTAAAGGTTTCGCCTTGTAATTTTGAAGTTCATTCAAATAGTTCTTAGAGTTTCTGTGGCGGCTTTTTTGTCTCCATCAAGTATTATTGTTCATGTTCATAGTTTGTGGGATTTCTTCGACGGCCGCGTTCACTAGTTTTAAAATTTGAGAGTGTCAGTCTTGTTTATGTTCGGTTGTTGTCCACTTTCAATCTAAAGCTTTCATTTGTGTGGTATTTCTTGAGCTCTTTTCAACTCTTGTTGAAGAGTATCTTTTATTTACACTAGCAAAGTAATCGCATGATGCGATGATATATGTCCTGTAAAAATAATTGATGGGTACCCTGTAATTTAAAAAAGTTGCGATTTCATATATGCACAAGAGAAACATCGTTATGACGTTTCTTTTGAGTATATATACGACATTTTTTCATTAAAAAACATCAAAGAGTTAGTTCTTAATAGATTATTTGAGTCACATAACTTATTACTAATGTATATATAAGTTAACTCAAATAAAATACAATAAGATTTGATTTTGGAGTATGGTAACACAATAATCAAATAATTGATTTTTTGAGTGTCTGGCAATGAGATTGTTTAAATGTTTAATGTAAAATGAATAAAAAAAGATGTTATATTGTTGAATTAATTAAATGTAACATATATGAGTCTATGACTTGTAAAAATTAACTATGATAATAACTTCATTATTATTTTGTATAAACGAACATATGACATATAATATTGAAGAAGCCGATGGAGCCCAATTAAACAAAAAAAAGAGCTTTACGAAATCGATATACACGTCGCCTATCTATGTCGATCTATTTTCACAAAGGTGTAGATTGACGGGAACATTCTGACTCCGGGTGCCTTTTTTGCACCAGTATTCCACCCTATAAATAATACCTTCACCAACTGTCTTGGCCCAAAGGCGCACCAACTGGAGTGAACATGAGTCGAGACTCGAACCCATAAATATTTATCCACATAAAATCTCTGCACTGAGCTCACAGGTTTTTCGAAGGTGGACACCATCTGAGCCAAAGCCCTTTTTTCTCTTTTTGCCTATTTTTTTCATGTTGTTTTCTTCTTCATCTTGGAGTAAGGTTTCTTCTGTATGCGTTTTACATTATATATTTGCTCGTTCGCTCTTTTTTAGTGGAGATATATATTGATAAATAAGAAAAGATGTTATAATCGTGTTTTTTTTAAACATGAGATGACTAGCTTTTTTTTATTTATTCACTTTGTTGTATTAAACATTTCATATTACTCCATCTTCGTTTAAAATATACACGATGTCCTTTTCCAAGTGTTTCACAAACGGACAGTGATTACAAGTGAACATAACCTGCCAAAATACATCCTTTAGAGAGCTCAGTAAGGGGCGCCAATGGTTCGTTATTGGTGATTTTGGGTACCAATGGCGCCTTCATAGGGTACCGACGGTGGCGCCATTGGTACCATCGCCATTCCAATCACATCTGTTTTTCGTAAAAAAAATCAAATTTTGAATGGAGTGTGTATAACGGCCATAATTGAAAAAAACTAATTTTTGTACCCACTATATATCTAATTCTTACTATTAAAAACAATTTACATCACTATCAATACCCATAAAAAAAACAACAAACACTTTTTTATTCTTTCATATTCCTTCCAAAATGTCTCAAATAATAATGATTGGATACTTAAAATCACTTATACCTCTTCTTCAATATAACTTCGAAACTCCCCCCATCACCTCGCCAACACCGTCACCCGCCAATACATCTCAACAACACAGCCAAATGTCTCGATACCCCGTTCATTCTACTCAATATCCCGGTCATTTTTCTCAATATCCTGTCCATTTGTCTCAAAACCCAACGCCTTCTTACCCACCACAATATGCAAACTCGATGCCATATTTTCCACAACCGCTTGATAGACACGCCAACGAACCAAGATCTCATACATCAAACTGGCGTACAAATAATACCTCAACATTTAAATCAATGAATCTCGGTACTTCTTCTCAACCACATCCATCAAATTAATACAACATTGTTCTACAAACACACCACCAAACTCACCCACCACTACTCCAGGCGACTCGATCACGAGTTAATAAAAAGTCAAAAATGAGATCCGAGCAAAATATTTTGGCTCATCCGAGTTTTTATTATTTGTTGTATCGTAGGTTTTAATATTTGTCATATTTTTCTTTCGTTTCGTATCGTAGGTTTTAATATTTATCTTATTTTTATTTCGTATCGTATTGTATTTGTACTTCGTTTCGTATTTTTAATATATCGTATTTCAATTTTAGTTTATAATGTGTTAACAAATGAAAAAAAATTGTCGAAATAATGTAAATGGTATTTGGGTAGGGAAAGTTTTTTTATTATTGGTCGTTGGAATCGTCTGTTTCGGTGTTATTCCGTAGGGTGTTGTGTTTCTGGAGGTGTGTTGTTGAGGTGACGATTTTTCTTAGGGCGTGTTTTGTTTTTGAGTTTGGTTTGTGTGTTTTTTGATGTCTGATAGTCCCTGTTGAGGGGGTTGGGGGGGTTGGGTTAGACGCTCTTAAAGGTGGCCATTACCAAAATCCGCTTACCAAAATACATGTTGTGTTGTGGTACCCTAGGTCATTTACCTCTCTTATTTTTTTTATTTTGTGTGGGTTCTTTTAGGTAGTTTTTCCTTTCGTGATTTTCGTTTATAATATAGTTTTGTTTTGACTTTTTTAATTTTTAACGTCTTAAATCATTAACTCTGTTTGTTATCACCTCCACAAACAATCAGGGTTAAAGTAGAAGTATTTAGGAATGGGTAGCAGCGTGTAAATAAACAAAAAGAAACTGAAGTAACAAATCTTAGTAACATAAACAAAACCAAATAAGCATCTAGCCCTTAGCGGAGAAAGAATAATTAGTAACAATATGTGGTGTGGTGTGGGGTAGTGTTGCTTGTTGCTATGTGTGCTACTATCAAGTACAACAAACAGATTATAGGAAATAATTGACAGAAAAGGAATCAAGACAGAAAAGAATGATATAAAGATATAGAAGAACAAGGAAAAGGATCTAAAAAGAATGGACGTTTTTTTTTTTTTTTTTATATTTTTTTTTTTTTTTTTTTTTTTTTTTTTTTTTTTTTTTTTCTTTATTTTATTTTTCAGAGTAATATATTTCATTTATATACGCCAAAAATAAACAGAGAGTAGTTAAACTTAGGTATTCATAAGTTTTTTCGATGTCTTAAACATCAACCCAACACATTACATTTTTTTTAAACAAAATCTCAAGAAAGATAGTTGACCTTTTAAGTTTTATGGGAAAGGACAAAAAGTTTTTTGCTTATGCAATATAATTTAAGTAAAAAAAGAGGGAATCCTCTTCATTGATATCTGCCACGGTCTTCCCCTTCAGTCCGTATACCCTAGAGTTAAAGTTTAGGACTGCGGTGGACTGAAATTTTACATGCTAAAAAGTCAAACACAAATGTTGAGTGAAAAGTGTGAATGAAATCATGGTTTGTTGGTAAAATTGGTGGGCACCACAAAGATCGATGTCAATAATAGACTCTATTAAGAACACAATTAGTAGTCCAAAAGCGGTTTATTATTGCACTATGCTCAGAACCCGAAACCCAAATCAAAAAACAACAACACTTTTTTATTCTTTCATATTTCCTTCCAAAAATGTCTCAACAAAATAATGATTGGATACTTAACAATCACTTCAATACCTCTTCTTCATCCACTAATTCGAACTCCCCATCACCCGCAACACCGTCACCCGCCAATACATCTCAACAACACAGCCAAATGTCTCGATACCCCGTTCATTCTACTCAATATCCCGGTCATTTTTCTCAATATCCTGTCCATTTGTCTCAAAACCCAACGCCTTCTTACCCACCACAATATGCAAACTCGATGCCATATTTTCCACAACCGCCGTAAACACCGCCAACGAACCAAGATCACTATAATCAAATGGCGTACATATAATACCAACAACAATTTAATCAAATGAATCTCGGTACTTCTTCACAACCACATCCATCACAATTACTACAACAATGTTTACACAACACACCACCAAACTCACCACCACACTCAGCGACTCGAACGAGTCAAAAATGAGATCCGAGCAAAATATTTTGGCTCATCCTAGTTTTTATTATTTGTTGTATCGTAGGTTTTAATATTTGTCGTATTTTTCTTTCGCTTCGTATCATAGGTTTAATATTTATCGTATTTTTATTTTGTTTCGTATCGTATTGTATTTGTACTTCGTTTCGTATATCTAATATATCGTATAATTTTAGTTTATAATGTGTTAAAACATGAAAAAAATGACGAATAACATGTTATTGGTATTTTGTTAGGGAAAGGTTTTATTTATTGGTGTGTTATTCGTAGGGTGTTGAGGTGACGCTAAGGTGGCATACCAATAGCATGTTGTTGGTACCTAGGTCATTTACCTCTCTTACTTTTTTTTATTTTGTGATTTTTAGAGTTTTTTCTTTCGTGATTTTCGTAGTTTTGTTGATTCTTTTAATTTTAACGTCTTAAATCTTAACTTGTAGGAATGACAGATATGGCAACCTCATCTTCTTCACAAAGCCCGCCAAAATCTAGTTCATGCAAGACCAGACTTTAAGGATCGAGGATCAAAAATCAGAAGGTCAGCGTATCTTTATACAGTTGGCGGACATGGCCTCTTCTACCATCCGTATGGTTACTGCAAAAGGTTATGAGAAGCTGCAGCTCTAACCCGGGCTAATGGCTACTCTATTATAGAAAACGACAACATAGCTGCATTTGTTGCCGACCCGGATTGCGGTCTCGAAACGATCACCACGTATCCATACGACCATTTCGAACGCAACCATTGTTCACGGGATGACAAAAAGTATAAGGCAAGAGGTCATCCCCGTTATCAACTTAGTTCATTCATAAACATTGTAAAGGTCAAACCCTAAAAAGAATGTAATAAAAGAGAAGCTAATGTCACACTTTCTAAGGGCAGGTCATAAATTACCATGGGTCGACGACTTTTTCACTAGTAGCCTAAATGATTTTGAAAGCTCAAAGAAGCGTGACGAGAGAACCATGAAAATTATCATCATCCAAGAAAATCACAGTATCATAGAAATGCAAATCATTCGGTGCTCATAGTAGGGACCAATATCTCAGCGGACAACCCCCGTTGACCACTATGTCGAGGTCAAATATTCGTTGGGTGAGAAGTATGGGGACATCGGATTTACAAGGGGTAGATTTTGACATTTTCATCATTGTATGATACTTGTGCCAAAACCGAGAAGACGACACGTGCTTTGGAACAAGATCAGGTGCTTTGGAAACAGATTACGGGTATAATTTTAGTTGCATTAGTTTTAGTAAGAGGTGTTGTAGTAATCGTATTAGTTATTATTATTAATTATTAACTGAATTAGTTTTGTAATATTCCATTTATATATATTATGGGCCATTAAATGGCTCATAATACATATAAATGGAATATTACAAAACTAACTTAGTTAATAATAATAACTAATACAATTACTACAACACCACTTACTAAAACTACCACAACTAAAATTATACCCATAATATGTTTCCAAAGCACCTGATCTTGTTCCAAACTACGTGTCATCTTATCGGTTTTGGCGCGGGTATCATACAGTTGTGAAAATGTCAAAATCTACCTTTTTAAATCTATTGTCTCCATACTTCTCACCCCACGAACATTTGACCTCCACATAGTAGTCAACGGCGTTGTCCGTGGAGACATCGATCCCAACTATGAGCGCCAAATGATTTGCATTTCTATGATACTGTGATTTTCTTGGATGACGATAAATTTCATCATTCTCTCGTCACGCTTCTTTGTGCTTTCAAAATCATTTAGGCTACTAGTGAAAAGGTCTCCGACTCATGGTAATTTATGGCCTTCCCCTAGAATGTATGACATTGGCTTTTCTTCTATTACATTCATTTTAGGGTCTTGACCTATATGATGTTTAGCAATGCCGCTAAGGTGATAACGAGGATGCCTCTTGCCCAATATTTTTTGTCATCCCGTGAACTATTGTTGCGTTCTAAATGGTCGTATGGATACGTGGTGATTGTTTCGAGACCGCTATCCGGCTTGGCAACAAATGCAGTTATGTTGTCATTTTCTCAGAATAGAGTAGCCATTGGTCTGAATGAGAGCTGCAGCTTCTCATAACCTTTAGTAGTAGCCATACGGATGGTGTTTGAGGCCATGTCTGCCAACTAAATAAATATATAGTGACCTTACGATTTTTGATCCTCAACCCTTAAAGCTCGGTCCTGCATGAACTAAATATTGGTGGGCTTTGTGAAAAAGATGAGGTTGTCATATCAGTCATTCCTACATGTTAAGACGTTAAAATTAAAAGAATCAACCAAAATAAGAAAATCATGAAATAATAAACTCTAAAAATCACAAAATGAACTTAAAATGGTGATGTTAACCTTTAATTTTGTGTGTGAATGTTGTTTATGTTATGCTTGAAAGAGAAAATTAAAGGTGATGAAAGAAACACACACCAAAGAGTTATATATTGGAAATGAAAAGAACCACAATGGTTGTCAAAATTTATAGGTTGGGCGGGTTTAGGTCACGGGTTACAACGACTAATAATTTAGTATGTGTTGAAAGGAGTCGGGTCGTTTTAGGTTAGCTTGAGTTTACTTTTGTCCAAAACACATTCTAAAAGTTAATAATCTAATATTGTTAAACAAAATAACTAAAATTTTGCAAACATTGTTTATTTTTCATGTATAAAAAAACCTGTATGTTTCAAGAAAGATTATATCAAACAAAGTTAACCTTTCATTTGATGCCACTAGTCATTACATCTAGTTTGCTAGACATTATACTGTTATTTTTTTGGTTTGTTGGTTATAGTGTATTTTTTTAGGCGGATATTTGGTTATTTTGGGGTATTAAGGTGGATTTTAGGTCAAATATCAGGGTCTTTTTTTTAGTATTTACATAACACACGGACTAATAATTTAGTGATGTGTTTGAATGAACCTTTGTAAGGAGTGTAGATGTATGTCGGGGCAGGCGCGCGTTTGTTTGTAGCCCGTGTATTGGTTATTATCTCGTTGTTTTAGGTTATTTAGTGCTTGTGATTTGTGAAGCTTTTTTTTTTGTTTGGAGTGTTTACTTTGAAGTTTCTCTTTTGTTCCCCAAACCAACCCCCCCCAAAAAAAAATTCTAAAAGTTAATAATCTATATTGTTTTGTTTAAAATCAAATTAACTAAAAAATTTTTTAGCTGCACAAAAAAAACAATTGTTTGTTTATTTTTCATGTATAAAAAAACCTGTATGTTTCAAGAAAGATTATATCAAACAAAGTTAACCTTTCATTTGATGCCACTAGTCATTACATCTAGTTTGCTAGACATTATACTGAATACTTTTAGCTAAGATATGTGGTCGCTAATGCATAAGACAATTACATTTGCGTTTTTTACCTACATGACCCGTTGGGGTTTGTGTTTTCTTGCTTTAACCTTCACATTACGTATATAACCTAGTTGATCGCGCAAAATATGCAGTGATGATGCCGATGAACATGTGTCGAGCCCTCGTTGTAAGTTGCCTTTTACGAAAACAAAAAAAGGGTGCCTTAGTTTGCCACATAGGATCATCACTACATTTTTGTAGTGATGAACTTTTTTTTATTTTTTTTTGTTAGTGGGATTGGGGAGCATGCCAAGATTATTTAAAGGGTATTAGGGTTTATGGTTTTTTTGTGATACAAACAGATTATATAGTGATATCGGAAATGTTTGTGAACGTCTTAGACTATCTATATGTTGTATACAATTTTGTTTTTGTGGTCATTTGTATTCTCCTTGATGAGAGCTACACAATAAAGTAATATTTTATAATTTTTTTTTTAATATGAATAATATATCATGTAGCAAAGTGTGTCACTTGCGCATTTTTCATTCGGTAAAAACGCGCAAGTGATACACTTTGCTACATGATATATTATTAGTGATGACACTATGCTACATGGAATATTTATTTCATATTTAAAACTGTTTTTTTTTTCTTTAAATATTACTATATTGTGTAGGCCGACAACAATCGCTCTAATTAGGTAGCGATCATCAAGGAAGAACACAAATAATGACCACACAAAAACCCAAAATTTTATACAACCATATAGTTAGTCTTGGGACGTTTACAAACATTCTGATATATCACTTATAATTTATTTGTATCACAAAAAAAAAAAAAAAAAAAAAACCTAATATTATAATAAACCCTAATACCTTTTTAAATAATCTTGGTGGACACCCGCTCCCAATCCCAGAACTAAACAAAAAAAAAAAAAATGAGTTCATCACTACAAAAATGTATTCTTGATCAGAATCTCTGTGGGCAAACTCAGGCAAAGGACCCTTTTTTGTTTTTTGTAAAATGCGATGTGAACGAGTGGCTCGACGCTTTGTTCACTCGCCATATCTATCACTACATTATTTTGCATCGAGCGAATCAACACTAGGTTTTTAGTAATGTAGACTTTGAAGAGTTTATAAAGCAAAGAAAAAACAAAACCCCAACGGAGTTCAGTAGGGGTAAAAGCGCACGCATTACCATTTTCTAATTGGATTAAAAAAAAACCTTTTTACGACTTTCAAGTAAATGAATAAGAAGAAAACTTATAATTACTATTCCATCGTGTTGTTGAGCTTCCAGTCAACTTAAGGGTATAGCTGGGTGGGCTGTGCGTGGGGGCCTAAGTAGTGCGGTGAGCGGGATAAGGCGGGGGGATGGGTTGTTTATTTTTCTGGGTATTTTGGAGGGCGAGGTTACTCGGGGGAGGTAGGTTGGGAAGGAGGAGGTTGGGGGGTGGGAGTGGGAGGGGGTGGGGAGGTTGGTGGGGGGGGGAGGGAGGGTTGGGGAGCTTTTATTGGCTGGGTAGGAAGGAGGGGGGAGGTGTCATGGGAGGGTTTGAGAGGGAGAGCGGTGAGGTTTTATGTTAGGTGGTGGGGGGGAGGTTATTCAAGAGGGATGGAGGTTCTGGAGTCGCAGGGGCGAGGTTTTACCTTATTAGATTGTGGCCACCCCGGTCCAGTATCACCTCCGTGTACATCTTCAACGATTGGTGTTTGTTTGTTTTTCACTAGCTGGGGGGGGGCGCTGCCCCTTGGTTGGTAGCTATTGTTTTTTTTATTAAATATTACTTTATTGTGTAGCGCTCATCAAGGAGAACACAAATGACCACAAAAACAAAATTTTATACAACATATAGATAGTCTAGGACGTTCACAAACATTCCGGATATCACTTTATAATTTATTTGTATCACAAAAAAACCATAAACCCTAATACCCTTTAAATAATCTTGGCACGCTCCCCAATCCCACTAACAAAAAAAAAGAGTTCATCACTACAAAAATGTAGCGATGATCCGATGTGGCAAACTCAGGCACCTTTTTTGTTTTTGTAAAATGCGACTTTGAACGAGAGCTCGACACGTGTTCATCGCCATCATCACTACATATTTTGCACGATCAACTAGGTTATATACGTAATGTCAGACTTTGAAGGTTAAAGCAAGAAAACACAAACCCCAACGGGTCATGTAGGTAAAAAACGCATTACATTTTCTAATGATAAAAAAAACCTTTTACGACTTCAAGTAAATAGAATAAGAAGAAAACATTATTACCATTACCATCGTTGGGAGCTACCGTCACAAGGTTTAGCCGGCAGTGGGTGATCGGAAAGGGGGGAGGTTGTGGCCGTCCAGTATCACACCGTCGTACTCTTCACGTTTGGTGTTTGTTGTGGGGGTGTTTGTCAGGTGTGGTGGATCAAAAAATGATAACCAAAGGTTGTGGCCACCACCGGTTAAATTGAGAGTGTTATATGTGTATGTTCATTTAGTGGTGTGTAAATAAATAGTGATGATTGAGTGATTGTTACCCGAGGTAAATTTGGTGATAGGGTTTAAGGGAAATACGTGTAGGATGATATCAAACAAGCATACACACACACAAAAATGGAGAACAATAGTCGGCAGGATTGAACCTAGCCGAATGCTTTATTACGAGTTTATTGATATGAATACATAAACGATTATTATCAGTGAGTTTATTGATATGAGTTTATTAATATGGATACATAAAACGATTTTAAGAACAATGATGGAGAATATGACTGCTTTCTTGTGAGTGGTGAGACAAAAGGGACGGGAAGGTGATGTATTTAACATCACCAAAGTACACATTGCACCCTTCCACAATTCTAGGGTAACCATGAGTCCTTTATGTAAGAGTGATAAAAGGGTAATGTGTTTCGTATCATTCCTCAACATAGAGATGCCATACATATACTGTTGGGCTACAGCGGAATACAACTCATGACAGCTAATACAACCCATGACAACTAATACAACTCATGACAGCTAACACTCCCCCGCAGTTCGAGCGGCAAAATCGCAAAAGCTCGGACTGGAGTAGAAAACTAGAAAAGAGAAAAATAACAGTCGTGCGGATTTGTGACCTTAGCACAAATTACTGTTTTGATTTAAATGTTTTAACAAAATATATTTCGTTTAAATTAAATTTATAATATAATCTATACTTCTATACTTCTATACTAATATACTAATATTAGTATATTATGGAAGAGTTAAATTTATAATTCGTTTAAATTAAATGTTTTAACAAAATAAAGCATTTTGCTTCACTTCTTGAAAAGTGAAAAGTGAAATGCTTAAAATCTATTTATGGAAGAGTTGAAATACTTGTTATGAAGAATGAAGAGTGAAATACACGTACACACGGCTGGAATACTTATTATGAAGAGTTGACATTGAAAAGTATGGAAAGGTTGAAATACATATGAATACACACGGCTGGAAATACATATTATGAAGAGTTGACATTGAAAAGTATGGAAAGGTTGAAATACTTATGAATACACACAGCTGGAAATACATAGTATAGAAGCATTGCTGGAAAGTGTTAATATCCATGTCTGCGTTTGAAAGAATACACCATGGCAGGAAAGAGTTAATTTTCAAATTCAAAATTATGCCAAGGTTTTTTCCATACCCTATATAAAGAACCATCATTTGATTATTCATTTCATCCCAAGTTTGCTTCCATTCACTCGTGCTTCCATTCAATACAAAGACATGGATTTGAAAAATAAAAGTAATGTTGTCAATGTTGAGGTTCATTTTCTTTACATTACACCCGTGTTTAGTTTCATTATACTTATGGTCACAGAGGAATCCTTTAAGTGGGTTGCCAAAATTTCTCATATTGTTAATGCCACATGTTTGATTTTAAGGTTATGGATGATATCACCGGCCACAAGGTACAAATATACTCTGTAGTAATCAAGTCTTCATATTAATCAAGAAAGAGACCACTCAGAGGAGGATGCAATTAAGTTTCTTTCAAAACAAGTTGAAGATGCATGGAAAGTTATAAAAAAAGGAGTGTTTAAGGCCTACATAAATTCTTATGTCGATAACTATACCTCCACTCAACCTAGCTCGTGTGAGTGATATCCTTTATAAAACCCATGATGCTTACACTCATGCAAGGGAAGAATTGATCAGTTACATTAAGCCGCTCCTTGTTCATCCTTTAATGGCATTTGATGGTTCTCGATGAGTACCCCATCTATATATGTAACACCTCTCTTTTGCAAAAGTTACGAATAAACGAATGAAAAAAAACACAAATGTTTAAGGTTATGTTGTGTGATATTTTTGAGTTATTATTAATATATTACACATTTGTGGACAAATCCACTGTCGTTTTGACAGTGGGCCACATTGCTACAGTAATGGGCTCCTATTTTTGGGCCAGCCCGATTTTGTTTTTTTTATTATTTTGTTTTTGTTTTTTTTTAATTTGTATGCACAAAGTAGGAGGAAAAAAAATATTACAAAAGTTCCGATTTATTCAGATAAAAAAATACCCGCGGAAACATCTTCGATACCTAATAACTTTAAAATAATCGATATGGTCATAAACGTACAACCCATTATATTAAAAAAAACCCATATAGCAAAAAAAACAACACTTTAAACATGAGGCCCAACACATAAGCCATATAAAAAAAATTATTACTAATATACACATTTGTCGACAAACTAGCCTAAAATTCGCATAAAATGTGGCCCAAAATCTGGCCCAAAGTAAAAAAAAAAAAAAAATTCGCATAAAAAATTCACATAAAACTAGCCTAAAATTCGCATAAAATTCGCATAAAATGTGGCCATAAATTTCAAAAAAGTGGGCCCAAAGTAAAAAAAAAAAAAATAGCCCAAAATTAGCCTGAAATCTGGCCCAAAGTAAAAAAAAAAAACAAAACGGTCCCTCAACTTTTAACTATTTACGATTTTCTTACACAAAAAATCTCGTAAAAAAATTAACAAAAAAAAAACACGTCAAGTTTTTTATTGTTCACAATTTTTTTACATTCATCGGCCAAATAAAAGATATCGAACCAGTCCTCAAAAAATAAATGAAAATATTCGGAAAAAAATTCAACCTCGTCCGACGCCAATTTTTTTTTCCCGAATCGTACAAAAAAAGGAAATATCCGGGAAAAAATTAGCCAAAAAAAAACCCAAAAATAGCCTAAAATCTGGCCCAAAGTAAAAAAAAATAAATACAAAACGGACCCTCACCTTTTAACTATTTACGATTTTCTTACACAAAAATTCCCGTAAAAAAATTTACAAAACCGTCCCAAAAAAAGAAAATATTCGGGAAAAAATTAGCCCGTCCCAACGCAATTTTTTTTCCCCGAATCATACAAAAAAAGAAAATATTAAAAATTAGCCCCGCATAACGCATCGTCCAACAAAAAAAACCCCCGAAACGTAAAAAAAAATTATTCGGGAAAAAATTAGCCCACCACAACGCTAGCGAAGTTCTTTTTATTGTTAAGTAAACATTGATTGCTTTAATTGCTCATGTTCAAAAAAAAGTAACATTATTACTAAAAGAGGTGATTTGTACATCATTTTTTTTGCCATCCACTACTAAATTACACCGGGTGATGCACACAGTACAATACTCAGATGCAGAATTAGTGATGGATTTTACAAAAAAAAATTGTGTACAAATAACCTCTCATTGTTCAATAGGCAGTTCAAAGGGGGCTCAAGGGTGTGCAAGTGGTGTCGTCGCACCGGGCCTTCACTTAAGAAGGGACACAATTTTTTTAGTTTTGTATATAAATACGTTAGATATGACACATATTTGAGGCATATAATTCAAGTTTACACGTAATTTTTCTTGTAATTTATATGTGTAATAGGGCTTCCTTATTTTTATTGTTTAGGGCACTAAAAACCATTTGACGGCCCTGGCTAGTACAACCAACATCTAAACGTAAACGATTGTGCTCGATATCAAAATTTCAATACACAAATCAATCTATTTGATCCCATACTTATTTAAAACTATATATACTTCTTAGAGATACTATAAATTAGCAAAAGGAACTTCAAAAAAAAAACAGTGCAATGGATATTCATTTAGCAACACCTTGTGTCGGCCTTCACAATACCTGAACATGTAAAAACAGGTTGAAGGAAGTATAAGATATCAACACTTTTTAGCAGTGTAAAATAAAAACCGTTTACATTTATCAAATTGATATAGCTGTGAAACGATATGAGTTAAATATATCATTTCTAAACTTTTATTAAACATTGGATAACGGTTCTTTTTTATCTACATAATATTTACAAACGAAGAGTATAACTTTCTTGTGAAAGATGACGTTTTTATTTTTTTATCACTTTGTCTAGAAATATAAAAGGGATTCAAAAGAAACCCGCAAAATGAAAAAATAAAAGAGAAACATTGATGAAACTTGCTTTTATTTTTCATCTTAGAGGTTTTGTAATAAAAAGAGAGTACCACCACTACCACACTACTACCCCAAATCCCATTCAATGTGGTTGATGTGTCTTAAAGCCAGATTTGTAACCAAACAGACAAAACAAGCACACAACAAATGCACAATAAGGGCCCATTCTTGTTTTGCCCCAAGTTGTCACCCCTTGAGACAAACTCGCCCAAGATATTCGACACTTTTTAAAATGCTAGACTTATGCAACTTAAGCAACTCATGCGACTTGTTATATAAAATATTGTTTTGTTTACAAGTTGTCTTCTAATCCACTAATCACTGGTTTACCATTGTTGTAAGTGTGAAAAGGTACAAACTTGTCTAAGAAAGTGCAGTGTTATTTTTATTTGAACTTATGATGTACCTTTTATGCGACTGTATTTTTTTCTTTTTAAAATGATTTTATTTACTTTAAAGGTATGCAACTTGTTACATGGGTAAATTTTCCATCAAATACAATGAGTGTAAACACGAGTAAAATTGCTTGAGCTATAATAATTTGTAGTTGTAAATTCTGGACTAAGTTAGTTCAAATATTTTCATGGGGGGTTTAGGTCGTCGCTACAACTACACAATAGATACATTACTGTAATCCAAATATCTAAATATCAAACCGATTGTATTTTATTAATACTGCATTCAGTTAAAAACAATAAAATTTTGACCACTATTCATTACACAAAAGAACCACAAAAATGTGTAGCTATTGGAAATACAATAAGCAATAACATAATGAAAATATTGTACATATTACAAGCCGAGGAACATTCACGAGCCATCTATCATGTGAACAACTTTCTCTATCGTTGGACTTTCTAATTAATTTCTTATATGACTTAATAGCTGTGAATTTGTTAGTGTTTTATGTACTTGTGATTAATCCTTTAAAACTAATGCGACTAATTTTGTTCAACTTAAAAAAACAACCCAAACCATAGTTAAATACTAACCCTAATATAAATCCCCAAATCTCATATCACTCTTCTAAAATTCAACCCTAACCCTTATTTTAATTGTCAAAATCTTGTTGTTATTCATAAGGAAGCTAGCTGATAACTGTTGGGAAAGATATGGACTTCTGTCTTGACATGATAAGCTAGTTAAATCGCATAAACTAAAAATCAACATTCAACGTAAACGGACATCAAAAAAGTAAAAGTTTACGTCTAGCAAGTGTTATATAATTATTACGAGGATAATTTATAAATTTTCATATTATATTTTTATTGGTTACGTAAAGGGTCTACGTTTCGCAATAAAATACATTTAAGCATACCTGAAAGTACATGTACCTATCTATACTCAAACAAATACCCACTTTTATACCTAATACACAAAAATTAAATCATTCCCTACCTTATACACCCATTAGCCGGGATTTACAAAAAGATTTAAAAAACCAAGGACCATTTCAAATTTAACTTTCAAAAGTAATAAGAACATGCTTAATTTCGTCCCTCCTCTAGGAAGGATGAGAACGCACCTTTACACTTTCGTTATCAAATTACCAACTAAACAACTTTCCTAACACATTGTATTGTGTTGTGGTTGGATTTTCTTAATGCACACACTATAAAGTATGCACTAACGATCAATCCTACAATATATACTTCATGTATTGAACAATTCTGGGCTACTGTCAAGGCGAAAACTGTCAATGGGGAAGTACAGTTATAAGCCCTAGTGGATGGAAATAAGATCATTATTATTGAGTCGATTGTAAGAAGAGATCTTCAACTAAAAGATGCTGAAGGTGTTGATTATCTACCCAATGCTACCATCTTTAAACAACTTACATTAAAGGGGTATGAGAAAATTTCACAGAAGCTTACTTTCTATAAGGCATTCTTTTCCCCACAATGGAAATTCCTTATTCATACTATTCTACAATGCCTAAGTTCTAAGACTACTGCATGGAATGAGTTTAGTAGCACTATCGCTTTTGCAATTATCTGTTTAGCTACAAACCAGAAGTTTAATTTTTCAAAAAATATTTTTGAAAGTATGGTGAAGAACTTAGATAATGTGGGAAACTTTTTTGATGTATCCAAGGTTTGTACAAATGTTTGTGAATCAACAACTTGATGGCCTGCCAAGTCACAAGAGGATTTATGTTACTCCCTCTCACACTAAGAAGATATTTGGGAATATGAAAAGGGTAGGGAAAGGATTTTCTGGTAGAGTCACACCCTTATTTCCAACCATGGTGGTACACAATCAAGAAGAAATGGGTGAAGGTTCAACAATGCCAACTGATCCCCATCACACATCTACCATTATTCAACCATCAACATCTCAACCCCAAAAGACTCAAAAACCTAGGAGGTCAAAAAGAAAGGACACTGAGGTACCTCAGCCTAGTGGTCCTACAACCAATGTAGCAGATGAGGCTGTAAATGAGGAGATGGATGACAGTTTGGTGAGGGCTGCCACTACTGCTTCTAGCTTAGAAGCAGAGCAGGACAGTGGTAACATCAATAAGACCCAATCTAAGGCAACACCTAATGAATCAAGTTCCCCAGGAACTAGTTCAGGTGGTGGTCCCAGGCACTAAGAAACCATGGGGATACAATTGCTCAGACTAGGTTAGAGAATATATCTAAACATTCTAATGATCCACTGCTCGCAAGAGGTACTTTGAAGTGGTGAGGATAGACTGAAACTTGAGGAATTGATGGCATTATGTATAACTTTACAATCAAGAGTTCTTGCTTTAGAGACTACAAAGACCACTCAAGCTGCTGAGATTGCAAGTTTGAAAAGGAGAGTCAAGAAGCTAAATAGGAGGAATAAGTCAAGAACTCATGGACTTAAAAGATTATATAGAGTTGGTTCATCAAGAAGGGTAGAATCCTATGAAGATGAAGGTTTGGATGAAGAGGATGCATCCAAACATGGGAGAATAGCTAATATTGATGCTAATGAAGACATTTACTTGGTCAATGTTTAGACTGATGAAGATATGTTTGGTGTTAATGACTTAGATGGTGATGAGATGATTGTTGAAAGTGTAGATGTTGTTAACACTACTGAGGAAACAAGAAGTGTGGTTGAAGAAGTTACTGCTGTTACAATTCCAGTTAGTGCTGCTACAACTACAACTATAACAACTGCAATAACTAATGTTGAAATGACTTTGGCTCAATCACTGGTAGAGTTGAAGAGTGCAAAACCCAAGGGTGATAAGGTTGTGATACAAGAACCAGAGCAGGGTACAACAAAACCAACACTTACAACAACAACTGATGCTACAACAATTACAGCTGTTAGCACAAGACCTAAAGATAAAGGGCTTGTTATTCATAAACAAGAGCAAGCACCTACACTAACAATTTCTTCATAACAACCATCACAGGTCAAGGTCCAGGATAAGGATAAAGGCAAAGTAGTTGAACCAGAACCTGCGAAGAAAATGTCTAAGAAAGAACTACTCAGGCTTGATGAAGAACTTGCCTTCAAGCTACAAGTTGAAGAAGAAGAAGAAGATGAAAGGCTTGCCAGAGAAAAAGATCAACAAGTTGAAGAAGCCAACATAGCTTGGGATGATGTTCAAGCTAAAATTAATGCTGGTTATCAGTTGGCTCAAAGACAGCAAGCTCAAGAGCAAGAAGAATTAACTGATGAAGAATAGGCAATATTATTTGTACAATTCTTAGAGCAAAGAAGAAAACATTTTACAGCTAAGAGAGCAGAAGAGAAGAGGAATAGACCACCAACAAGAGCTCAACAAAGGAGTATCATGTGTACTTATCGGAAAAACATGGAAGGATGGAAGCCCAAAAGTTTGAAGAACAAGTCCTTTGCCAATATTCAAGAATTATTTGACAAAGCAATGAAAAGGGTGAATACCTTTATTTACTACAGAACTGAGTTGGTAAAAGAGAGTTCCAAGAAGGCAGAAGCAGAGATAGCACATAAGAGCAGTTTAAAGAGAGCAGGAAAAGAGCTCGAACAAGAAAGCTCTAAAAAGAAAAAGTTAGAAGAAGACAAAGAGTGTGGAGAGCTTAAGCAATGTTTGGAAATAATTCCAGATGATGGAGATGATGTAACTATTGATGCTACACCTTTATCTACTAAATCTCGAACCATTGTTGAGTACAAGATCTACAAAGAAGGAAAAAAAGCTATTTTCAAATAATCAGAGCAGATGGTAATTCTCAAATGTATTTAACTTTTGGAAAGATGCTTAAAACTTTAACAGAGAAGACTTGGAAGTTCTTTAGAGTATAGTCAAAGCAAGATTTAAGAAGACAAAGCTAGTGAATTACATGGATAATTTCTTACTTCTTAATTTAAAGACCCTGTTTGAACATCATGTTGAAGATAATGTATGAAAGAATCAACAATGATTAGTTAAAGTGCTGAACTGGAAGCTTTATGATTCTTATGGAGTTCATTGTGTAACAATGCAGAACATGCTATTTTATCTGTTGGTTAAGAAGATCTATACACTTACAAATCACACACTACATCAGATGTTCAATGATGTGAAGCTTCAAGTTGATTATGAGTGTGAAATGGCATTTGAGCTTCTTAGATTGGTCAAGAAATAGCTTAAGGAAGGCTATGTACCTGAATGAAGTGTTTGGAAGCATCCTCCTGGTGATTAATGAAGCTTTCAATGAAGAAACTTGAGATTTTGAAGAAGAATATCAAGTTTAGGGGAGGATTGTTGGGATTAAAAGCCTTCTTGAAGTTACTGCTGCTAAGGTTTGTGTTACTGCTGCTAAGCTAAAGTTAGTGTTGTTCATTAACTTTAATGAAAAATATGCTAAGTAGTTAGTGCTGCTAGTATAAAGTTAGTACTGCTAGTTCACAGTTACTACTGTTAGTATATATTAGTACTGCTAGTGTAAAGTTAGTACTGCTGGTGAAGATTGAAGAAAATATTCTAAGTAGTTACTACTGCTTGTACACAGTTAATGCTGCTGGTGTATAAGTTACTACTGCTGGTGTTAAAAGTTAATGCTGCTAGTACAAAAGTTACAACTGCTCAAAGATTAAGACTGCTGAAAGAGTTTCTACTGTCAGAGAAAGGATAAAGACAGAAGAAAGGATAAAGATTGTTTGGAGATCAAGATTACTTACATTATGAGAATAGAATCATAGAGAATATACTTAAGTTTTAGGTTAGGAATATATTGTAAATCGACTAGGACTCCTTGGTGTATAAAAGGAGGTCCTAGGGAATAGAGTTATATATACAAGTCGGACACAAAAGTTTAGTTCATAGCTTTAAGGTTTTGTAACCCTAATACTAGGAGAGTATTCGTATTATTTGTAATAATAATATTGGAGCTTTTATTGTTGAATTATATTGTCTTGTGTTACTGTTTCGTTAAGAATTCTTCTAATATTAAAGATTAGATTTTGCATAATCATTAATACACTTAACAAAGTTTCTACTATAGTTGTGTTAGATTTATCTAATATAACTAAACCTTAAACAAGCTTAAGGAATTCGATCTATTGAAGTGGGATCCAACAAGAGGTATTCTACTCATGGGACAACACAATACCAATCATGCATTTCACCCCAAAACGTATAAAAACATTTAAAGAGAGGGGCCGTGAATTCACTGTAGATAGAAGTATCGACGGAGGAATCAACAAAGGAAGAATGACGACGAAGATCTCAACTGCGACCTATAATAATAGTGGTCCGCGATTAGAAAATATAAGAAAATGCATAATTTGCATAAGTGTATATATATATATTGTAGAATCCATGTGCGCGCCAAACTTCCATATCTCTACCCACTTAAATGTTTCGCCTTAAGTTTAACTCCATTTTAACTCATTCTGACTATTATGTAATTTTAACGAAAATTACCCATTTTGACTCATTATCAAGATTAAGACATCTAGACGCGAACAAAAATGAAAGACTAACTTATTCGTTGCAAATTCAGTTTTAGTTAATATATTTTACGCCTAATCATTTGTTAAAACACTAATTGTTTAATCTTAAAATTTCGCCATATTGATTTTTTATTAAAATTTTTCTTAAGTCTGACCCTTTCAAAACGACTCGCTAGATTAAGTTTTCAAAACTCGGACTCTAAAGCATTTTGATGTATAACGATGTTTCGGGCAACTTCGTAGTTTTAGCCGAGACTCGAAACCCAACAGAAAATGACCTAAATACCCCTACAAGTTTCTGCAGAAACTTTATTTTTCTAACTAAAATGTAGTATCTAATCCTAAGCTTTTCAACCCGTTAACACACGGTTTCAGCCTTAGTTATTTTCGTTGAAAGGTAAAACGGCATTTTAAATAACTTTTTAGTTTTACCCGAGACTCAAAACTCGACAGAAAATGACGAACATGCATTTTTCTCAGATATGATGCAACTAAAAAAAAGAAAAACGCAGATTTTATTTTAAGCTTTTCGACCCGTCATTAAGCATTTTTAGACTTAGTTGTCCTCGCGGCAAAGTAAAACGACCTTCTGAACAACTTTCATGTTTCAGCCGAAGGCCGAAACGGACCAGAAAATGACGAAAATGCCCTTTTTCGAATTTGCCAGCAACTATTATTTTTATTAAGTTCTGTTTTTTTTAAACAATTTTCTCAACTTCAATCGGCCGCCAAACGTTCGTTTTTAAGAGTTATCTAACGATCCATATATCGAATCGAAGCTACGGACTTCCTCTATCACATTTTAGTCCTAAAATCAGTTTTAACAATTTTGACTTACTCGAAAACGACATGCAAACTTTCTGCCCTAATTGAGTATCTTTCAACTCCTTCAAAACTTCAATTTCTCGCGTGGCGAACATCGCCAATGCTCCTAAACTAGCCTGCCCCATTCACTAATCAACTCCAACAATCATCTACCTCCAAAATAACAACATGCACTAACATCTACGGATTCTCAATACAAGATCAAACACATGCACAAAACATATATAATTAATAAATGTAAAAGAGTAATTAGAAGACTCACAATCACAATGCAATAGCAAGAAAAGAACACAATCAAACCCTCTTGGGTTTCTTGTATTGCCAAAAACCACAACACCTAAAAACAAACCCTTACTTGATTTTCGTTGCACCAAATCTTGCTTACACACTTAAAATCAAGCCCTTGCAACACCAATTGTATCCAATTTCAAATAAATCATTCAAAATCAAGAATCAAGAAAATCAAGATCTTGAGAAACTTCATGCATGTTGATTTATCTTTGTTAAGGACTAATGGGGATTAGTTTAGGGATGATTTGGAATTAAAAGGAAGTGATTTGGAGATATTTGAGTGGTGATTTTGTGGTTTTTGGGTTTGCTGCGTCGAACAGTAAGAGTGGGAGAGAAGATGTCGTTGGTTTTTTTTTCTATTTGTGTGCTTTTATGATAGGTTTGAACTATAATAGGACTATTTATAGGAGGATATATCAAGTAACTAGTAAACTTCCAATTTTTATAAAAAAAATAAAGGGATCGTTGGTTTAGGATTTGGTGTAGCCGGCCCCCATGTGGGCTTGGGCTTAGTTGTAGCATTTTTTTAATTTCTTATTACAAATTTCTAGGGCCCAAACACCTAATTAATGCGTTATAATTTGTAAAAACACTATTTTGACGCGGTTTCGGCAACACGCGGGAAAAGTCGTAAAATACAAAAATAAAAATAAATGAGCTTTCAAAGCTAAAATATGGAGTTGTTGATTTCTCGATCGATAAAACGGATAAATATCCAACGCAGGACTCGCGAGTAATTAAAACAACGATTTTTACTAAATCGACTATAAATAATGAAATAAATTCTATAAAATTTAGAGAATATAATTTAAGCTCGGTTAAAATATTGACCTTAATTTCAAATTGTGAAATCTGACACGAGCATATCGGGAAGCTTTAAACCAAAAACGTAGGTCGTAGATACGTTCGATAACACAGGTTCCTAATAACTTAGGACGTAACTACGAAAATGACACGACAAGTATAAAACTGACTTGACGACATGTAAGGCACATTTGTAAAATAATAGAATGTATAAGGTACGAAGACTAATATTTTGTCTAAAGTCGAGTTCACGTTATATATATATTATGACGTACACGTGATAACCTATCCAGTTACCCGTAAAAGTTGATTTATGCCAAAATAAAAATAAAATATATATAAATTGCACGAGGTTAACTTATTATCTAAAATAACTAAGGATCGTTGATCGAAGGCACGCTCGTAATCGATGTTAAATAAAAAGACCAATTAAGCTAAAAATGACCCGACAAGCACAGAGATAATATACACAAGTAAATTTAGTCAAAAACATTATAACAACGCTCCTATGTAAACTCATGACCTCGTCGTGAATTCTATCAAGCTATAACGATTGAAATTCGACTATGATTCAGTCTCTTGACCTCAGGGTCCATAAATTTTCAATGACTTATCTATAAATTAGAGCATGTAAATAATATGTAATTCCTCCAGTGGAACGTCAAGCATTTCGTTAGCTAAATACTTTTTCAATCTGAGACATAGAACACTTAGTGAACTCCATGTAGCTCATATGGTAGCTTTAGTCGGTAAGCTACCAAACCAACTCTACTTAGTACCTTGAAGAGCTCAGTGTATCTAGGGTTCAACTTGCCTCGCTTCCTAAAACATATCATGCCCTCTCGACGCCCTAAGTAACTTTGTCATAAGATTCATCGTGATCTTCGCCCATTTTTTAATGGCTTCAATCTTCATTGGGTCGACATGATTTCTCTTAGTATTAACCACTTGACCGAGAAATTGTACTTCTCGAAGCCAAAACTTACATTTGAAGAATTTGGTGTACCATTTCTCGTCCTTAAGAAACCTCAAATGATATCTAAGTGTTGTTCATGTTATGTGGATGGGAATATCATCAGTGAACACTATCGCAAACTTATCCAAGTAGGGTCTACACGCCCTGTTCATTAGATCTATAAACACAACCGGTGCATAAGTCAAGCCAAAGGGCATAAATAGAAATTCATAATGTACGTATCGCGTCCTGAATGTTGTCTTAGAGTGTCTTCTTTCTTGACTCTTATCTGGTGATATCCTGACCGTAGGTCAATCTTTGATAAGTAAGTGGTTCTTGTAGTTGATTGAATAGGCCGTCTATTCAAGGAATAGGGTACCGGTTCTCAATGGTTAATTTGTGCAGCTCCCTATAATCGATACATATACGCATTGTTCTGTCTCTCTTTTGACGAGGAGCACTAGTGCATCCCAAGGTTATTAACTCGGTCTAATCAATCTTTTGCTTAAGGTTCTTATAATTTCCCATGATTCCAAAGGATATGGTGCCTTAACCACCGGTGCCACTCCCGTCACTAGGTCGATCCAGAACTTAACTACTCTAGTAGGAGGGAGTCTAGACAATTCTTCCAAAAAGACCTTTGTATCAAAATATTTTGGATACTCCACACATTGACCTCTTTGTCTACTATATGTGCCAAGAACATGATATAGTCCTTCTTCAGGTATTATCTCATCTTGATAACCGACACTAGTTTCAAGTCCTTTCCGGACCTATGTTCTTGTACCACTTGAATCCTTTCGTCTTCTAGAGGGGTTCGAACGATTATTGCAAAGCAAAGCAATCAATTTCTGCTAAACCTCTAGTCCACCAATCCATCCTTACTACTATGTTGAAGCTCTTTGGATTTTAAATCAATTGACTGCCTAACTCTGGTAAAACAACTCAGATCTGCTCTAGGTTCGTAGAGCATAAAGGTACAGTAATCGGTTTCCAAAATTTGTTCCTAGGTTGCACGTGTTTCTTTTCGGAGTCATGGTTTTAAAATTAGTTCACAGACATTTATTAGAGCCAACACTTGACCAAAGTATAATTTGAGTACGTATATAACTTGAAATTTCTCATGACAACATTTATGTAAAAATAGATGCCACAAAAGTTTATGTCAGGTAAGGATAAAATTTTCCATGCATAGCTTTGCAATTTTGTAATGATGATTATGCAAAAAGATGTGTCTATAAAAGCTCGTATTTCCTAGTGACTTTGCATAAATTTGACTTCTTGGCCTAAATCGTAATAAGAGTTTTGATAAGATAGTTCAAGTAGTGCATAATAAAGATTTTTAAAAAATTTTAAAATCGTCTTTGTCAAATATAAAGAAATTGACTCAAAGAATTCGTATATTAAGACCATTTTTTCTAAAGATAGGCCGGATAGTAATATCCAACAATATTTGTGGTTTAGACAGACCTTATGACACATATGGTTTGATACTCAAACTATGCAATTATTTGAAATCTACTAAAGCATCATGCTCAAAAAGGGTGTTTAATAGAACGTTTCACTTGTACAAAGTTTTGTTACAAAAGTCTTTGACTCATCCAAGTTAGGACTATCTCCGAAACACGAACGCTAGGACAAAAATTGTTGTCATGGATACACAATTAACCAATTTATCGAGGATAAGGTTCTCATCTATCATAATAATCCTTTTATCTCAAAAAGAGTATTTTAGGAGAGGGTCATACAACCGAACAAATAGAGTGATAATATTCCTAGGTGAGTTACTCCTAAGGCGACTAATGACGTAGTCAGTGTCATAGAATTTCTTCAAGAATGAAACGTTAAAAATAACAAGTTTCTATGGTAAAACAATGTCAATTCGCATAGTGGATAAGAAAATAGTCGCGTGCACTACCTAGGGTAGGGTCATATACCCCACTAAATGCCAGAATTGGTGCGGAGGGAAACAAGTTTAGTGACATATTAAGATCGAAATATGACAGAGGAAAAAGTATGCTTTAGGCTATGAAAGCGAGCTATACGTGCCATAACTGATCTTTCAACAAGTCGGCTACCCGTTAGAGTTCAACTCCTAGCCAAAGATAAGACGGGTATGATGTATCAAAATATTCTTCCAACAACGCCGTTCGGATGAATCAATCACCAAGTGGTTATTAACATATCGAGCACTCCTGTTTACATTCGCAGTCAAAACGGTTGACTTAATAATAGGACAAAATAAAACATAAACATGACCAAAATTTTTGGTCGACTTAGTCTCTAATAACAAAAGAATAAACGTCTCTACATGTCACATACGCAGTCCATCTGCTGCTCGCCTCAAGTCCTGATCGAAATTTATCGATGAGTCCTTCTCGTGGTCCTATGCGAGGTAGGGGTACGAAGAGTAGTTAGGACACGTCGCGACTTACTTACATAATCATTAGTGTGCGAAGGCGATCTCTAATGATATCCTAGTCGGGGAGGACTAGTAGTCCAGACAATGTTTGTCTAAAGATCAGAAAACTAATATTCACCTGGGTATTCGTCTGAATTATATAATATATGGGAAGGTGGGGATATGACTGAACGACCGCGCCATGGCGAAAACAAAGACGTGCTTAGTCTAACGGGTCATGGAACGACAAAGATAAAGATCAAATATAAAATGATATATTAGACTATAGGATAAACATGGATGCATGAAATATGAACGCTAACGACCAATGCAACTTCAGGTGACCTTATGCCTATGATTCCACCAAACATGATACTTGGTAACTATTCTTGACACTCTATGTTTCTACCTGAATTAGACAGAGTTGATTAGGTTCTATTTAATTAAGGTCAAATGATTCAATGTCCAAACTAGTCATCTCCTATCATGTTCTGTGTTTTATAAAAATGACTCTTTGGTTATAGTTGCAGTTTTTAGCTTTCGAAAATTGGCATTCACTACAACCAGGGCTCTGATACCATAACTGTAGCACCCCGCTAAAGCGGAAACATGGAGTGTGACAGCATAAGGTACAAGCACATGGTAATAGCACAACACCATTTATTAATTAAACAAAAATAGTACTTTATTACAATACTTGTCTTAGCCGAGCTTTTCTAAATTAGATCAACAAATCAAGCATTTTATTTGGGCATAAGATTAAACAGTGTAAATCTACATCCTGTTTGGATTAGATAGATGGACAGATGAGTGCCCGCTTAAAAGGAATCTGCATTTCTAACCGGGATAATTGTGATATTGAGTTTTTTCCCTCTTGAAAACTTGGAAAGTAACCATATTCTGATGTGTTCATTTAGAGGTGACGCACTTGATATGGCTATCACGATTTCCTTTTTTTTAGGCTCAATTACCTGTCCCTCTGTTGCTTTGAGATGATATGGATAATGTTAATCTATAATTCTATGGCGGGATAGGGAATGGAGTTTTTGCGATCTTTTTCGGTGGGTCTTATGCTATGGGGATACGATTTCGATCTAGGGCGGATATGGTATTATTTGTGGAGTTATAATGTTGTCATGGTAGCATCTCATTGTATTCCCCGTCAAGCATTGCATATATGGTTGGATAATTCAGCAGAAATTGAAAGACACAAGACAGGCTGACTGCAATGGGACTGTCGAAGACCCGAGTATCGACTTAACCCTGCTAAAATGCCCCTTGTGTATATTTTGATCCTGACCTCGATGATCACTTTGTTCTTTGAGTGTTCTATAATTCTATCGCATGTGTAGGTCAAAGGTTTCGAGAGATACTTTGCAGCATGGACGCTGATTCCTCCTCAACTTAGCGATGAAGTTCTTTATATTGTTCCTATTATCTAAGGGAAAAACAGTCGTCAGTTATTATCGGGGATCGTACTTACCATCCCCATCCCCGTTTCTCAGCCTCATCCCCATCCCCGTCCCCATCCCCATCGGGGAATCAATTTACATCCCCATCCCCATCCCCAATGGGGATCGGGGATCCCCACGGGGATTCGGGGATTTTTCGCCCTTATAAATTAAGCATAAAATTACACAACTAAACTAAAATATAAAGAATTGACCTACATAATGTCTTAGAACGCATACGTTGTACATAGTTTGATTAATTAAAATGTCATTCAACTTTAAAGCATCGTAAATACTAAAATATCACATATACTATATAAATAAAATGGATCGAATGTGTGTATTCGAAAAAAATATTAGTTGAATAATATATAGTTAGTACTTAACATTTTAAAAGTAGTCGATTCAGTAAATATGGCATATACATACAAATATACTTCAAGTATAATATTTGTCAATACTTACTAATTTATACGTATACACGTACATGTAGTATTAATATACAAATAATTTATATATATTTGCACATTAAAAAGTTCGGGGTCGGGTACGGGGCCGGGGATTTATGTTATCCCCATCCCCGCCCCATCCCCGGTTTTATAATTCGGGGATTCCCCGTCCCCATCCCCATCCCCGGTCAACTCGGGGATTCCCCAGTCAATTCGGGTTTGGGGATCGGGTCCCCATCGGGTACGGGTTTTATTGCCATCCTTAATGGAGTGTGACAGCATAAGGTACAAGCACATGGTAATAGCACAACACCATTTATTAATTAAACAAAAATAATACTTTATTACAATACTTGTCATAGCCGAACATTGGCTTTAAAATTTAAGTTTCGACTTCACATAAGCTTCATCTTGATATTAAAAGATTTAAAAGAGATGACACGGTGAGACTCCAAAATGCAATTGCCTTCAAAAGAAACTTACTAACAATCACCTGAAATGCATGAGAAAACGGGTCAACTATGAAAATAGTTGGTGAGTACATGGGTTTATAAAAATGTGGTAAAACCCCATTTATAAATAAGTCTCATGGCAAGAGTCCTGTAAATCTATCCTATTACAAGTCCCGCCCATACAAGACTTGTAATAAAATACATTCACCTACACTTTCATGATAAAGGATAAATCTCAAAATATAGTTATAAAAGAATACGTTGTGGCCAGAGTCATATAAATTTATCTCATACAAGTCTCGCCCATACAAGACTTGTAACATATTAATTCACACACAATGTCATAACATATAGATATGCCAACTAGTAGAAAGTCTAAATATTCAAAGCCACTTGGTTAATATTAAAGTACAAAGTCCAAGTAAAATGCACACACAATAAATATAGTGTCAAAGAACAAATGAACGACTGCCCCTATATCTAAATATTATGCAATTCCGAAATAGTAGAACGAGAGGTTGGCCGATCTCAAATAGCGCTACCCATAATAATTACGTATAATTGGGTAAGAACAGGAACCCAATCATGGGGGACTTAGACAGGTGGGGAAAGAACATGATCCCAAAAACCTAACACTATATCCATGCACCTACGTATTCACACGGTATACGCAAGTCTTGTTTTAATAAAAATAATATTAACCAAGTCTTACATATTATAAAAATAATATGCGGATTCTGACAATGTACAATCACACGTATATCATAAGATAATACACAAAGCTTAATTTCATAAAGTCACGCGTATATAAAACAATACACAAGGTCATAATAGAACAAATGATAGATTTAAAATCGGTTCATAGTATGTAAGAATCCCCAAAATAGAAAACGGTAAAACATGGACCTTATGAATACCTAACGGTACTTATCAAGTTCAAAAGATGTTCAAATAGTCTAATATAGTTCAACATGTCCAAAATGCCCATTTAGTTCATATAGTCCAAAAAGTCTATTTAGTCCCAAAAAGTTCAAGATGTCAAAATAGTCCAATATAATTCAACAATGTTCATAAAACAGTACTAATAATGCATTACACCCCAAAACGTATAAAAACATTTAAAGAGATGGGTCGTGAACTCACTGTAGATAGAAGTATCGACGGAGGAATCAACAAAGGAAGAACGGCGACGAAGATCTCAACCGCGACCTATAATAATAGTGGTCCGCGATTAGAAAATATAAGAAAATGCGAGAACCGTGACTTATATATATATATATATATATATATATATATATATATATATATATATATATATAGTTTAACTTTATTTTCAGCATCAAATTAAGTGCGAGAACTGCGAGAACTCTCAAAAACATACATGCACGCCTTCTAAATAGAACACATATGTTTTAAAAAAACATATTTGTTTTAAAGAATTTGATGAGAAATTGGAAATACAAATTTTTTTTCTTTAAAAGTGTGCATGTATGCACACCTTTAATATGATGCTGAAAATAAAACCCCCCTATATATATATATATATATATATAGATTATTATTTATATATATATAAATAGATATATATAATAATAGGGGTGAGGTTCTTTTCAGAACCAAATGAATGTACAGAACTGCGAGAACCATCATTAACCAATCAGATTTTTTAAATATTATCTTTTTAATTTAGTTTAAAAGGGTATATAGGTAAAATTACATTTTTTTTAAGTTTTAATAAAAAAACGTTTTTTGGCAAATATTTTTTTCCTTTTTTCTTCTAGAAATTGGTAAGAATATATTTGTGCACATGTATTTATCTTATTAAACATTATGAGTTTACATGTTTATGTTTATAGAAACCAATATTTATATTGCCACATCAAGATTATTTAAAAGATGAGGGATGTGCGATTCTTTTTTGAAGTATACAATTAGATCTTTAATATAGACACCAAGATGATTTTTACTTTTAAACTTTTAATGTATGAGCATATGTGCATACGTGCAACTAACTATTACATCTCAAAACACTTTATCAACAACATAAATAATAACTCAGAATTGCGCAAGTTAGTGATTTACAAAATTTACAGTCAAAATTTTTTACTTCATTACAATCACTAAACTAGTGGAAAAAACATTAATTGAGCCTGCACATGTACAAACACCATGGTTTGAAACATCATCTTGACTGTGCACATATGCATTCACGTATCCTTGATTATCTTCATCGTTTTTGTATGTATGCACATGTGCATTTTTAGTCTCTATCATTTCAACACAAATCTGAATCTTCATCATGGTACATTGAGTTTATCATTAAGTTCAAGGAAAAAAAGGTTATGAAACAAGATTATAACACAACTCTTTGAATAAAATTGAAATACTAAGGAAGGATAAATTAAAAATACAACCAAAAAAGCAATAAGAACACATCAATTGACTATTTGATTAGTGATCTTTAATACAACACATAATAGCAAGAAACAATAAGATCTGCTAATACAATATTAATTATTTTGATAACTCGTAATAAACAAAATATGAAAAAAAAAACAAAAAATTAGATACCTAGTTGCCATTCACGTAGTACAATTTCATTGCTGTTACTCCATGACCTTTTTGATAGATTAGTGATGGGCACTAGAGGATGTGAAAAATATTTACTTACATATCTTGTTCACTCATAGAAAACCAACATATAAAAAGAAGTACTAACGAATTAAATAAATATCCAACACGAAACTTATTAAAGGAAGATTAGATCTATTTGATTTTTGTGGTTTTGAGGGGCGGATCAAAAATCGAGTATCCGATATACCATGGTCTTCGATGTAGAGTTTTCGTATGACTTTTAAACTGGAGGATTTTATTGTGGCGGCTCACTTTAGGATTATGGTTGAAAGAGAGGTTTGAGTGAAAAAGTGAGAGGAATTTGAGAAATTAAGTGGTTGCATTTTTTTTAATTTTTTTTGTAACTGCTCCTATTTTATGTTTATTGAAGTTCTAGAATTGCCCTTTAATTTAATAAAAAATATCAGACGAAAATTTTCTTATTTACCATAATGTCATTTCATTCTCATCCATTGATTCTTTTGATCAAAGTCTAGGATTAGTTCTCACAGTTATATATATTTATTTGGTTCTGAAAAGAACCTCACACTAAATGAGGTTCATGTAAGATAGTTATTAAATTGAGATAGTGTAGGAAGCCACTAATAACATGCCAAGTGGAATTATGTATCAAAACTAACGTAAGGTTTTCTAAAAATTTAAAAGGGTAGTATAGGTATTTTAACAATAACAATAATCACGCCCTTTCTCTTAATTCCTCTGCAAAAAAAAATGTTACAGCGACAGTAGCTAGGTGACCACTATCAACGATCTTCAGTTCAAGCCTTTATATCACTGTTTGATCTCAATAAAAGTCAACTACAAAGTAGGAAGAATAATCAAGGACCCCAATATACATATATGTGTTTCGTCTCAGATACATATTGTGTATAAATATATTATTAATTGTATAGCTATTTTTATTAGCTTTAAGGATATTTATTAGCTTTAGAGTTGTCTTACCAACCAAATATATCGCTTTCTAGATTGAATTTTGAACCGTGGCCATTCCCATGTGGCCATGTCGATATGTACGTTCAACACTCTAGTCGCCGATTTTGCAGCATTACCGGTATACGTGTCATGTGTGTATTACTGTTCTTATTTTGTGTATCATTTGGTAAACATGTTAATCTTGGTTGTTTCTATTGAAAGTTAGTTTTTTTGTGCATCAATTATAGATTTGTGGTGTGATCAATTTCTTTTACTAACATCCATATTGCATGGTGAAATATGCATACAGATGTATATCTTTCTTATTCTGTTTTAAAGCTTCCAGTTATACCTGCGTCAGAAGGCATGATTCAAACAACCAAAGGTATGTATAATCACATGCGGCTTTCGGTTCTTTCTTTGTAAGTATAACCAAACACACAACCTTGATGTGGGATCATGGAGGGTCCTAATGTGGCAATGAACTTCATTTTCCGACTGTATGTTTCAAATACTAGTCTTCGTGGACAAATTAAACATATATATATATCGACTTGAACCCCATTTTAGTGAGTTCCCGACATAAGCCAAAGTTTTTGGTTCTTTTGTGTATCTACTCGTCACTTGTATAGTTGTATGAACATATTACTTGTGTTAGTTTTTAGTCATGAATCATGATGTATCAAAGTTACGTCATGTGTACTGTTTGATATAAAGCTAAAAAATACTTTAAAAAGATCGTGTATAAAAGAAAAATGCCTTGAAAACTTATCTATCATAAAAAACGAAGATGAGTGTTTGAGAAATAAAATGCCATAAATGGCTGTTTAAGAAAGAAGGTGAAAATGATTGGATGCATGGCATGCACATTCAAAATTATTTGTTTAAAACATTATTTTAAATGAAAAATATAAATATTTAAAAATTGCTGTGATACAACAAACGCAGGTACTAGGCACATGATTTATATCGTCTTTAACTTGGTTTTAAATGGCCATTAAGGTTAATATATTTACTACAATGACATCCAATTCATTTTAATCTAATGATATTTTTTTGATACATCCAACGGACCAGATTGCTTCTTATTCTTCTTACTATAAGCAACTATCTTATGATAACCTCCCTCTCTCTCTCTCTATATATATATACTAGTTGCAAAGTCCGCCTGATGGGCGGGCGCGCCTTTTGAGTATCCAAAGAATAAATTAAGTAACGGTTAATGAATTACAAACATCGTAAAATATTTACACGATGAATGAAGAACAAAAATAAATGAATGGTAATCCGATAAGATGAAATAAAACTTAATAAATTATCCGCCATTACAAAGTATATGCTTTTAGTTCAAATGCGAAATAAACCTTCTTTATACACAACGTTAGTCGTTGAATTTGTGTACCATTTTTATCACAACATAGAATCTTAAATCCGTTCACGCTCTTAACTCTTGAGACAACGACATATAATTAGTCATGCGAGAAAATAAATTATAAGTTAAGCTTAAATTGATAAGAGCTAACAACACCAAATCACAACATCATTGCACTAATGAATTGCACATCATGCATAAAAAAGTTACATTGTTATGGGAGCTCTAAACTCTGAACCAAAACCTATAAGACGTGTATACAAACATACATTCATATTACTCTTCTACCTAAACTAAAATGGAAGGATTAAAAAAACAAGAGTACACACTAAATAAAAGGAACAAAAAAATAAATAAAGTTACATGATTCAGACCGATGAGAGAAGGGTGGAGACATTCCTGGATATGTGAAACACCATATTTCATTGGCTCCATAACCTGCCTTTACCACATCCCTTAGGCCAGATTGGAAGTCTGATATGTATAAAGCAGCCATGTATCTCTGCAAATTAAACCAAACAATCAAATCATTTATACAATAGAACTACAGGTAAGAGCATATTGTTATGTAATCCAAATAACAAATACATAGAACAATATAAATAGGAGCAAGAAAAACTAAAGTTTTTGTCTAAAAACTTTTATTTATAAAACAAATTCATATTGTGTGCGTTCGTTTAAGCGATCGTGTTCGTTTATTTGTCCAACTCAAATTAAATGAACGGACATGAACAAGCCTTCGTCCGTGTTCGTTTGGTTCGTTTACAGCCCTATATATATATATATATATATATATATATATATATATATATATATATATATAGGGTGAAGTTCTTTTCAAAACCAAATAACTGTACATGACTACGAGAATCATCATCAACCAATCATATTTTTTAAATATTTATCTTTTTAATTTAATTCAAAATGGTATATAGGTAAAATAACATTCTGTATTTTTTTAATAAAAAACCATTTTTTAATTCCTAAATTTTAAGAATTTTTTTTAAAGAAATATTTTTTAACATGCATGATTTGAAAAGGTAGGGTGCATATGTGTTTTTTTCTTATAATGCAAAATTTCATATTATACACAAAATCTAAAATCATGTGATATTCAATTCAAATACATGCAAATTATCATTATTAATAAAAATACATGTACATTTACATAAGTGCACTACAAGCAAAATTTTAAACTATCAAATAATCGCAGTATTATTAATAAAAATTATAAAGCATTTGGGACATTCTATTTTTAGAAAGTCTGAAAATTCAGACTTTTTTCCTTTCTTTTTGTGGAAATATCTCTTTTTAACAATAAACACATCCATCTAACAACCTCTTGTAACAACTTTTTGTTATGTGTCTCTTCTTAACTAAAAAATCACCTTTATTTTTTAATTGAATTATCATTTTATCTATTTATTTTTTTATGATTTAATTTTATCATATTTTTTAAAATTTTGTGCTCTTTAATTCAACATCTTTTTTAATATATTTTTATTAATTTTTAGTTTATTAATTTTTAATGCTTCCGAAACCGCTGCTTTGCGCGGGTATCTTCTAGTTATCAATAAAAAGCAATGGTGCGGATTAAACTTTCTTCATGGTTAGAATTTCACAACTCAATAAGCCTATCCATCTAGTCAAACACAAACACAACTTTTAGTTCAACAACAGATAACAAAAACAAAAACATTTAAAATTCTATGGCGCATGCAAGTGTGAATAAACCATTTATTCATCCACTACAAAAAAAGCTATAGTGACGAAAATTTAATGACGACCTATATTTTTCATCACTATTAACACAATTTTAGTGACGATATAAAATTGTCGTCACTATATCTCGTCACTTGCATATATTTAATGACGAAGTAATAAATTGTCATTAATATACATGTTAGTGACGAAAGTATTTGTCATTGAGTCTAGTACTAATGGTCCACGTCTAACTCATTTCTTGTTATGCTCCTTAGTTACGAAATTTTCGTCACTCTACTTTGGATAGGTAGTCACTAAATTGACAATTGTAATCGGATAATAACTCACATCGTAACTTTTCACCTTCTCAAGTTTAAAAAAAATCACAAAAAAAGTTAAAAAAAATTATTTTTACCTTAGCAAAAAAAAGCATCACGTGATTTTTTTTTGAACAACACTTTATTAAAAAACTAGCAAGAAACTAGAAAAATTACAAAGTTACAAGATGAGGATTTTTTAGCCAATCAACCCAACTAAACGACACATTACATCTAAACCGACTCCAATAAAAAGAATACGACACAACATCATCAAAAATATCCGCCTTAGAAGGAGAAACCACACCAAAGACACACTTATTATGATAAGCCCAAATTAATTAATCTAGTGACGATATTTGTTTGTCATAAAGCTTATACAAACTTAATGACGAAACTTTTCGTCACTCACTTGAACACATACATTAATCTTTTTTTCTATCTAACACTTAAAAGTACAAGGACTTAAATTGACAAAATGTTTAAATGTTACACAAACATGGATGCCATTATTTTCCTTCATATCTTCTTCTCCCCCTATTTCATAACAAACAAACAATGAAAATGAACCACAAAAATCCTTCTTCTTCACCGACGTCACACCGTAACGACGTAGAGATCACCGTCCTCATGCCTTCACCATCGCCATCGTCACCTTCACCGTCTTCACACCTTCACCTTCACAATCACGTTCTTTGTCTTCGATCAGTAATAATCTATCAGAAGTTACTTTTCAGGTAATAATCATCACATATGCTTTTTAGATTGAAGTTATATAGATTGATTATCATACATATATCTCATTTTATTGTGATTTTAATGGTGGTCTGACAAAATGCTTTAAGCTATGTTTATATAGTGGTTCTATTATTATGATAAAATGCTTCAATGAAAGCATTAGTAGTTGTGGCCTAAGTGTTTGATAAAATGCTTCAATGAAAGCATTAGTAGTTTGTGGCACAAGTGTTTGATAAAATGCTTCAACGAAAATATCAGTAGTTTGTGGCACAAGTGTTTGATAAGATGCCTCAGTGAAAACATTAGGTCTTGACTGGATTGATGTGGTTTCAGGTGGAATTAGGTTGTAATTTTGTTTGGATTTAAAGTTTCGGTTAAGCGATTCTAGCTCGTTAACAGCTGTTAACTCTTGTAGAAATTGGTTGAGTTTATATATTTTATAATCGATTTTCAACTATATTTTTTTTTGTGTTGGAAATTTTATAAATGGTTAGAGTGTTCGATATGCATGCAATTTTACATTGCTATGAGTTAATTAATAGATAATAAGGTTGAGTGTTTTAGTTGCATCAGGTCATGTAGATCGTTAAATACGATTACATTTTTAGGTTGAATAAGGGACCTATTATAAGATTTTTTACTATGGACTTCGGTACCTTCATTATAGTGGATATGAGTGTCTTTAAGTGTTCTAAAACTACACTAAGGAT
>BQNB010046927.1:0-43436 GCA_026074375.1 Tanacetum coccineum | reverse complement strand
AAATTTTGAAGATCAAATACTAAGCACTCAAGTTAAGATGATTTCCTAGTATGGTTATTGTATTTTGGAGGTGATTAAAAGAGTTTTCAAGAAGGGTTATATACATTTTAGGGTTGAAGTTATACAAGTTTTATCAAGTCATTTTGGTGAAGAAAAATGGTGATCAAAAATTATTTTTGGTGAAGGTCAAGCCTGAAGTTGAAGTCTTGTATATTTCTTTTGATCATTGGATCATCATCATCATCATTTTTATTGTGGTAAAACTTTATAAGTTTTGTTATCATTTTATTTTGATTTCCAATTGTATATGTACTTGTATGATATATGATGATCAAGAGTTGAATGGGGTGATGTGTGCATGAATCTAGGTTAAAACTAGCTAAAATGACCATTAAAACAAGTAAAATGATCATAAAATTTATGGGCTGTAATGAACAGTAGAATTTGCATATTTCAATAGGTTGGATGATATATTTGATTAACCTAGGTTGTAGATAATTTTCTTATGAACACTTGGCAAGTTGGATCACCACTAGAAAGTAAAAATTGAGTAAGTTATGGTCAAAATACCAAAACTAGTGGATTCTGACCTTGCTGTACAGATGGTATAAAAAGTCACATTTACGGACTGAGTTGGTTAAAAAGTTAAAACTATGAGACCTAGATAAAATCATGTAGGTTCTGAATCAATTGGATGGTCAACCAACTATTTACGGTTTGAAAATGGCGTCAAAAACGGTAAAAGTGAGATTTCAGTCCGAATTTGTAACTTGACCTTTATGTAGTAAATTGTTCATATGTATAAGTATACTTAAACTAAGTACAAAAATGGTTTTGGATCTGTAAAGTACACTTAAATATGAAACTAAGGATATAAATATATCAATCATATCATTTACGGTTTATAAATTATGACTATTTTTGTAAACATAAAAGTATACAAAATTTACTACTACCCGAACACTATACTATGTAAAGCGATTTTCGTAACTAAAACCCGAGGTGGTAGGACCCACATCTTGGGAGTTTTAAAATGCTAACATACTGATAATAAAAGTGTCCCGACCTCGAGAACCCGAAAAATTATAACAAGAGTCATATATAAGCTTAAATGAGCCATAAGGCCTTATTGGGCCACTAGGCCCAATGTAACAAATTAGACTCTATGGACTTAGCTTTAGGCCCAATCCACTTGGACTAAACTATTGGGCTAGGACCTAGTCTTTGAGTGATAATATCAACTTAATTACTTAATGGGCTTGCTTAATGGGCCTATTGGGCTTTTTGGACTAAATTGAATAATATGAGTAAGTGGGCTAATAATAAAACAAGTTAAAAACTTAGAAAACTTTAAAGCGTGAAATAATTATACTTCAAGAGTATGATCATCATATAAACTACATGTATACATATACTTATTTAATTTATGAATTATCATTAATTTTTATCAACTAGAAACCTAAGACCCGTTACAATTTGCATAGGTCTTGGTTGATTGACGCGCCTACTTCCAAAGTTTTTATTCATCGATATTCTCGTTCGACATCACTAAGTGAGTTCATAGCCTCGCATTTTAGTACTTTAATTATTTTATAAACCCGCGAGGGGGATAACATGCTTGTTTTTAAAAATAGAACACAAGGGACCCGAATGTATGCTAGTAGCTTTGATTATTATAAGTTAGCTTAACTCGCTAGATAAAAGTCTCGAGGAAATCATGAATTGTTACTTACCGGGTAATGGTAGACGCTTATACATGAAATAGTACTATTTGGAGGTTGCCACCTCCAATCTGTGACGATTGGCTATCGTCTCGTATCGGGAAAATAACACCACGGATGCGTTGTATAGAGAGTAATGTGCACTCATAGGGAGGGTGTATAGTAGGCATTTATTATATGGTAACATTCAATGTCATGAGGCTTATAATAATCTCCATATAACTTTGTCTGATCCACATCGTTATATCCTGATGAATTTTGAGAAATGATACTTGTGTTCTGAAAATTTTATTGTTTATATATATATATATAAACTCTATGGATTCACTCAACATTATTGTTGACTTTTAGCATATTTTATCTCAGGTCCTTGAAGGTAATTCGACGATGGAGATTTTGGTTGTCGCTTATGGAAACCTAAATGTTTTGAAGGCCCATTAAATAAAAGACATTCGAAGATGATTTGTAAAAATGTAGTATAAATTATGAAATAATTTGGAACCTATGATGTAAACTTTTATTTTGAATAAATGTATTTAAAAACGTCTCTTTTCGAGTCGTTTTCTATGCTTGAGTTGTTATATTATGACGTAGCACCCCAGATGACCCTTCCGCTGAGATATATTAAAATGGGGGTGTTACATATTGGTATCAAGAGCTTAAGTTATAGAGAATAAAATTTTTTCAAAAAAAAATGAACGAAAGAATTTTTAAATCTTTTAACTATAACTGTGCTAGCGAAATCTCCAAATTACCAATGGACAAGAATGAGAAGGAATTATTTATCGATATATATATATGGAAAAATATATATGTTATAATATGAAATTTTCATTTATTTGAATATAAATGTTAATTATGTAATTATTTTAATACTAATACGAGATATTTATACGATGCAGATTGTCATGGAGAACCCTAATCATCTTAACGAGCCAAACGAAGCTATTCTTGAAGTAAAACCAGTTATTCCCGAGCCGAACCAAGTTGCAGATATCCATGATCCCAACGAAATGGTTGACATTCCCGATGATATTGATTTGGTTGATTATGACGATGAGGATCCTGAAGAAGATCCTGAAGAAGATCCCGAGGAGGAACCCGAGGAAGATGTTGATATTGAGCTCGAGGATGATGCTGAGTTGATATTTCCTTATGAGGTGGAGGGTGACAAAACCCCGCCACCTGGAGATGTGTCATCCGATTCTGAGTCAGAGGACGAGGAGATTGATGTTGCACCCGAGGTTGATGTTGCACCCGAGGTTTATCCAACTTTGTTGCTCTTGACGCAATTTTATAGTTTTAAATTTGGTGACGTATTCAAGTAAAATCATCATAATAATCCTCTGTCAATCGTTTTGCAAGACGAACTTGAGTTACATACTTTAGCCATTCAGGTTGTAAACAATTTAGAAACTTTGTGTTAATAGTGACGTTTGGAAATATGATGTCATTTCTTTCAAGATCATTCATTAGCTGAGCAAAACAATTGTAAACTGACACAAGTGCTTCTCCTGGTTCAGCAACAAATTGATCCAACTCATTATTGAAGCGTGTTACCCTATCAACTTTGTTTTCCACAGTTCTTTGCATTAACCGTTCAACCCTTTGCCACATGGCTTTTGCAGTTTTGCAAGCATCCACAGAGTTATATATGTCATTTGGAATAGAGATTAAAATCAAATTCATGGCTTCAATCTCAGCTTCATAGTGTTTCAAATCATCTCCTTGTAAGTCCTCTTCTTTTTGCATCCTTGGTGCTTTAGTTTCAGAAGGAAAGAAAATTCTAATAATCATATGGACTTAATCAATTGCCTTGTTAAGCCACTTTCTATTTTCTCTCTTTCGATTGAGGTATCTTCTAAAACGACTTACCCATGGTATATAGCTTCCTCTTTTAAGCATCGGAGGTTAGTCTCAGAACCGGCATCAGCAAGAGATTGTTGATGTGCATTAGACGTCGAAATTTCTTGTGATTCAAAGATTGGATCATTGTAGACGAAAAAGAGTTCTATTCATGATATGCGTTTTACACCTTTGACGAATTTCGGAATACACTTTTCGACAATTCTTTAATCAAATTTGATTTTGGATAATCAAATTCAAAATAGTTCTCGGACAAAACTGTAATCAAGCACAGAACTGTATCTCGGATAGTAAGATCTCGGACAATGCTATAATTAATTTCGGAACCGTATCTCGGACAGTAAGATCTCGGACAACTCAATGAATCAAATTCGAAACTTTTCTTAATTTCGATTTAAACTTTTTAAAATGCTTGTTCAATCAAAATTTCGACATACTCACTACGATGAAACCGTAATGACGTCAATTTTGATGAAACACTAAGTTTTTAAGTATTTCCAAAAATGAACCCTCACAAATTCGATGAAACCAAAAATGTGGTTTTTGCCTTATTGAATTCGAAAATGTTCTACATTATGATATAAACTAATATATTAATGAGCCTACAATTCACATCCCCAAAAATCTTATACTTTAACGTGACGTTTTCCTCAATCTCCACAATTTCGATAAAACCAAAATTGTGACACTTATCAAATATGTTTCGAAAATGATATTCCTAACACGAATTTCGATAAAACCAAAAAATTGTGTATCTATTACAACTTTTAGCACCTTTCCAAAAATGATACTTAATCTTAATTCACAGTTTTTGATATAACCGAAAACGTGTGAATCTATTACAATTCAACAAATGAAATCAAAAATGAGAAACAAACATCTATTATACCGTTTTCGATAAAACCAAAAACGAGTATAACTATTATAATCGAATACACTAACACTAAAGAGTATCAAAAAGTGATCAAAATCGATAAACACATCGAATATGTAGAAATCCTCAACTTAACGTATCGAAATTGCTCTAACCACACGAACACGACCACGTCTTGGCCATAATGTTGTCTAAAACAAGTGTAACAAGATGATATGATGTCGAAATTGCTCCGAATGATCCCAACGTCACTCAAATACACCGAATTTACTCTCATCAATCGTAATAACGCAACAAACACGAACACGAACACTCTTAATCTCTAATGGCATATGATACCACTTGTTAGGTCTTGAATTAGCTTGAATCACATGATATTGAGCAATGTAGATTAGGTGAATAAGGAGAGGAAGGCAAGTCTTCACAATTTCTAAATTTTATAAAAAAGAGGAAAAAGAGGGGAAAAGAGTTGTTACAAGCCTTCAACCTCTAATGATGATTAAGGTGGCTTATTTATAGGAGAGGAGGTGAGTTCCTTCCATTATTTTCTATTTGGCTATTTAGTCCTTTTGTCTTTGGTAAATATGTATTTTATACTTTTAGTATTAAACCTTATTACAAAATCTTTCTACGATTTAAAAATAGAGGGATAAACGCTAAAAATAAATAAAACCACTTAAAGTATCATAATTAACACTTTTATGATCCTAACATAACCCGACCTCAGATCAATCTTTAAGAAAAACTTGGACTGAGATTGATCAAACAAATCGTCGATTTCTTGAGTAGAGGATATTATTTATGACTAGTTATACGATTTCAACTCCGCTAATTCTATATACAACTTATGCTTCCATCCTTCTTGTTCACAAATAAAACTAGCGCACCCCATGAAGATACACTTGGTCGAATAAAACCACTATCTAGAAGTTCTTAAAGTTTATTTTTTGTTCTTTCAATTCAATTGGCAACCATTTATCGGATCTTTAGATAATGGCGTTTGAGCACCATGAATTAACTCAATTATGAATTCAACTTCGTGTTTATGTGGTAATCCTAGCAATTCATTAGGAAAATTTTAAACTATTAGATGACTCTCAAGGCGAGGTCCATCCAACGAAGTGTCTTTAATTGATGCTAAGAAACCTTCAGAACTGTGAGAAATTAACGTTCAAGCTTTAAGAGCGTAGATGATTTTAATGGGCTTACCAGGTCGAGAACCATGGTAAATGAATTCAAGATTGTTCAAATAACCAAAGATGACATGTTTCAAATGACAGTCGATAGTAGCTCGATTCTTAGTCAACCAATCCATACCAAGAATTATATCAAAATCACTCATTTCCAAAGGAAGCAAATTAGCAGAATGAATATTATCACCAACACTTAACGGATAATTTTTAAACTCATAACTAAAAACCACAATATTTCCCATAGGCGTTGAAATGGATAAGGCATGATTTAATGGTGTAGAGGGAACCTTAAGATGTTTATAAAATGCAAGAGAAACCACATAATGTGTCGAACCAGTATCCAACCAAATACAAACACATCACGATTGTACAAATAAGAGTTCCAAAACATTACCTAATGGAATTAGCTGCCTAAGGAGTAGTCTATTCCAAGACTCTACCTTCGGTCTGCTTGTGGATTCGGTGTTCCTATTTTCGGCTCGTTGCTCTGTACTACATTTTTTACCAATCACTTTAGCCCTAATGCCCAAAAATGTCCACATGTATAGCAAGCATATTAGCCGATGAATGCCTTTCCCGTATATGAGTTTCCCACAAGTTTACATTAGGAGATGAATTGGTATTATATAACCCGTGTTTTAGGGTCATTGACGTTGTTAATAAATCCGCTATGTACCTTTTGTATTGTACGCGTTTGTTTTTAATTGTAAACGTTATGTTAAATCGCGTACGTTAAAAATTAGCGTTCAATGTAAACGGGCGTCAAACAATTAAACGGTTGCATCAATCAAGTATTAAATAATTATTTTGAGAATAATTATGGCCGTTGTTATTTTATTTTTATCGGCTACGTAAATTATATACGTTTCGTGATAAAGAACGTTTAAGCATACCCAGAACCACAAAAATATTTCTACGCTTCAACAAATGCCCACGATTGTACCCAACACTCAAAGTTTTATTAAATGTTACCCAAGTTAATATTACCTTCACTTTGTTCATAAGAAAATAAAACATTTCATGTATACCTTCAAGTAAACACTTTTTATTTTCAAACTACAACTTGTAACTAGTAAAGTTTTTACTAGATATTGTTGCTAACTATCAAAAAGTTTCTAGAAACCTTCCCCCCTCCTAACCCATGGCATACAACACCATTTAGAGACCAAGAGCACACAATTTGCTTACCACTTGGTCTTTGTACCTCACTTGCATTAAAACATAAGCTTACCATGTTCCTTTGACTAGAAACCAAGATCCCTAAAACCCTCACCATGTTTTTGACTAAATTAATACTTTTTGACCACTAGGATCTATAAGGCAGCAAAACTTATGAGAGGATAACTCATACATGCATAAAACTTAACTAGGAAAATAAACAAACTCTCCCTTTTTGCTCCTCTATAGCCCCGGCTACAAACCCCCAATCAAGATAATCATATCAAATTTTCTACCCACTATCACAATATTCATACATCATTCTTTAGACATTTCTACGATGTCTTCCCCCCCAAGCATTGGGTAACCATTTTCAAGTGTTGAAAGCATAATCATGGATAGGGTTTTTGACTTTGGAAATAGGGTTTTCTTGGTTATAATCTTGGTTTTAAAGTCTAAACAAGGGTTTAGCACTTATTTGTCATCATCATACATCATCCCATTAAGGTTTCTAAAGCCTTTAACTTTTCATTTATATGATTATATGTATATATGATGATATGTAGTGAAATCACCATTTGGACATGTTTAACTTGTAAACTTGGATTTTTCTTGTAAATATAGTTTTATGAACTTACACACATGTTGTATGGATGGTAATATGAAGTTATAATGGAAATAAAACTATATGTACCACACTTGGTTAAGTGTAATAGTTCATTCATGTTAAAACTTGTTAACTTAAGGTTTCTTTAATAAATTATGGTTTATAAATATTGTTATGGACTTAATGACTTGGACTTATGGACAATATAAGGACTATGGATTATATAATATGTATGATATAGTATATTTTAGTAGGATTGGTTTTGCCATCCAAAAAAGGGTTGCGGCGCAGCTTGTTGCTCGTTTGCCCGCCATCTTATTGTAAATGTTGTTTTGATATAATTCCCTAATTATTTTTGATTTTGGTAAAAAAAATATTTATTTTATCTTTTTATAAAATACTACATCTCAAGACGAATCCGGGCATATAAGGAACTTGAAAAACGGATTAATAACGAAGAAGTTATGTAATTTACAAGTTATACGTTAAATAAACGGATTTATAAAAGAATTTTTATAAAACAATTTATAAAAATTCTACAAAACAGAAAGTTTGATATTTTTAACAGATTATACACCTTTTTAGGATTCCAAAATGATAAGAATCATAATTTTTCAATTTATAACAAAGGAATTATGGAATTTGCATGTTTATATACTTAAAATGTATAAAACTACTTTTATAAAAAAATATTGTTCATGACAGAAACATTTATTTTTGTAAACCTCATAAATAAATAGAACTTTCAATTACGAGAACGTGCTCGAAAGAATTACTAAAAACGGAGCTAAAACGAATAAAATACGACGTTTACGATAATTAAAGTTTATAAAAGTAATTTTATAAACTATGAACAGTAAAAATTACTGTTCATCAGCAGACCCCACTTTATAAAAATGTGATAATTTTAATAACGAAGACGTGCTCGAAGGAATCGCTAAAATCGGGATTAAAACGAATAAGTTGTTGCATTTACGGGTTTTACGACAATTAAATTTATAAAAGTAAATTTATAAAACGTCATAAACAGTAAAAGTACTGTTCATCAGAAGGTTATAAAATATAAAAATGTAATATTTTTATATATCATCTTAATACGAAGACGTGGACGTAAGAAACGCGAGAAACGGGTTTAAAACGGGAAAGTTATGCTAGTTTTACCAAAACGATAATTATAAACGTTTTCACTTTATAACAACGATTTTTAAATTACAAATAGATGGTGATGAGCTATATAGGATTGTATACGATATTAGTTATCGAAGTACATAGTACTTATACGACCTATGTTTGATTAGGTTGCCTTCGGATTCGTCCGTGACTCGTTATTTCACTTACTCGATTATTACTCATTCACTTCACTGCTGAGGTGAGTTCATAGCCCCACGTTTTACATGATTTTGTTTTATAAGTTTTTGGGGTGAGAAACATGCATTGTTTTACAATTGGACACAAGTGGTTAAGTTTTACATTATGATTACGTGTTGCCTAAGTAGCGATAACCCTAGTTGAGCCCATTATCATGAACTGTCAGTTACTGGATTGTGAGCGCGAATGTTATGAATAGATCTATTGGGATTGACATCCCCGTTCGGGTGATTAGCTATCACTGGGCAAACGAACGTATACCATGTCGAACATAGGATGTTGCGGGTTAGAACATCATCACGGGCAATGTAGGCCATTTATATGGTATTCATTTATGTCGAGCTTCAGTGTCATGAGCTTAGGGCAACGTAATTACATTTATATGATGTCTGCATCTGTTGCATTATCATACACTTGGGAAATCTTGTGGTCCTACAATATACGATTTATCAAACCTATGAATTCACCAACATTATTGTTGACGTTTTAAAGCAATGTTTTTCAGGAGGTCAATAAGCACGAGGTGCAAGGGATACATTGGTGGTTTTGATTTGGATATCATGCATTAAAGATTTTGTCGCATTACATTTTGTATATCTGTCATGGGCTAGAAATCTTTGTAATTTGAACAAGTGAACAAGTGAAGCTTCGGGCTTATGTAACAAATACTTTGTTAAATCTAATGTATCGATTTTAAACGACTTTTTGGTCGTTCTATATATATCTTGTGTTATTGATCTATGAAGTAACACGCCCCGGACCCTTATTCCGCTGCGACCCAATTTGGGGGTGTTACAGATTGGTATCAAGAGTCAAGGTTATAGAGAACCAGGTCAAATATTTGTGCTGGACTATAACTGTTTTCAAACATTGCATTCATACAAAGGGGTTTGCACGGGACATCCATACATACACTAGTTGTTGCATCAGTTGGTTGGACTAGATGCATTCTTGATTTATATACATGTTATGATATTAATGTTTATTACTATAAGAGTCTTATATTAAATACTAATATAAACTATTTTGGATTTTCAGATATAGTCATGTCAGATTCAGATGAATCAAGGGTCACACACACGGAGATATCCAGTCCGTTTGAGGACTTATCAGACATTGGATCACCAGGAGTTGTTGGACCTGAGCACGAGGGACTGCCCTGGATGCTAGATGACCCGTATGTGCAGGTCACCTTACAGGCCCCGCCATCACCAGACTATATACCTGGCCTCGAGGAGCCACAGTCACCACCCCTACTAGATTTTGTCCCAGAGCCGGTATATCCCGAGTATATGCCACAGGAGGACGAGGTGTTTCCGGCTGAGGAGCAGCTACTGCCTGCTGCTGCCTCATCCACTGCTCAGTCACCAGATTATGTTCTGAAGTCCGATCCTGAGGCGGACCCAGAGGAGGATGACGACGAGAACCTTGAGGAGGATCCTGTCGATTATCCTGCCGACAGAGGAGATGACGGCGATGACGAGGATGAGTCATCAGAGGATGATGAGGATGATGATGAGGTTGACATTGAGGCCGATGATGATGAGGAGGAGGAGGATCATCCAGCTCCTGCCGACTCTGCGATTCTTGCTTTACCAGCTGCTGATCAGGCCCCATCTGCGGAGGAGACAAAGCCGTTCGAGACTGATGAGTCTGTGGTCACACCACCACCACACCCTACATATCGTGTGACAGCTAGGATTTCTATTCTAGCTCCAGTACCTACACCAGTAAGGTCCGATGCAGAGGTTGCCAGACTTCTCGCTATATCTCTCCACCATCATCACCGCTCTCCCCATGGTCATCACCACTTCCCTAGATACCTTCTCCACCACTACCCCCGATACCATCTCCATCACTACCAGTATCACCACCACTACCAGTATCATCACCAGTGCCTGTGTTATCTCCATCACCACCTGCTAGTCCTATTCGTCCGTTGGGCTATCGAGCTGCTATGATCCGGCTGAGAGCCGAGGCCGCATCTACTTCCCATTCACTACCATTACCACCACCCATCATACTCTCCCACACCAGACCAGCTGCACCATCATCAGGGACACCACCCTTGCATTTACTCTCTACTGACCGTAGAGAGGACAGACCCGAGGTTACCTTACCGCCTCGAAAGAGGTTAGGTATCGCTCTTGGTCCTGCATACGAGGTCAGAGAGAGCTCGTCTGCTGCTGCTGCTAGACCGGCTGGAGGTCTTAGGGCAGACTATGGTTTTGTTGCCACCATGGATAGGGAGATCAGGCGTGATCTAGAGAGAGATGTTGGATATGGGATCACTGACTCTTGGGATGAGATAGTTGAGGCCATGCAGGGGACACCAGTAGTTACCGATGTGGTAGAGCTTAGCCAGAGGATGACAGAGTTTGAGACTAGGGTTAGGCGGGACACAGACGAGGTTTATACGAGGTTGGACGATGAGCAGTCTGGGCGACAGCTATTGGCTGGTCGGCTCAACATGTTGTTTAGGGATAGGCGTGCACATGCACGTACTGCTAGACTCATGGAGACTGAGGCTAGGATGTCTAGAGAGGCTTGGGGACGATCTATGGATGCGAGTGATCTTGCGCGTGCAGAGGTTATGTCGCTACGTACCACAGTGTTAGCTCAGCAGTCACAGATTAGAGAGTTACAGTCAGCAGACCGTAGGAGACAGACGGTGATTACAGAGATGCTGGCGGCAGATCACAGGAGGCAGAAGCAGCTCACAGAGGCACTGAAGCTGATAAAGAGACTTCAGACTCAGATGACAGAGTTCGAGAGACAGCAGGGACCCGCCAAAGGTCCTGCACAGCCAGAGCTACCGGAGGAGGCTGGTAGCAGTTCCTAGATTCTGTTATGGCTAGTTGTTTTGTACAGCCTACTAAGTATTACGGGTTCAATCCCGGCTAGTATGGCTTTAGGTTGTATATATTCTTTTATCTTGTAACCTAATCGATGTGATCATTTTGTTCATGTATGTTTTCTAATTATATATGGAATGTCTGGTATGATGTCATTATGTAAATCGAATTTGTTGTGAAATGATGTTGATTTGGTTATATCTTTGTTGATTACAATTCAGTTGTATATTTCACTGTGTGATGTGATCTCACTTTAATTATTGTGCATATGTCATGTCATAGTTATGATTTTTCAAAATTTAACGGGTATTATATTTCTTGTGATTGAAAAAACAATGGGACCAAAAAGAGCCACGGGGTCAAACATAGCCCCAGAAACAACCAACACCACATCTGTCACTAATGCCCAACTTCAGGCAATGATTAACCAAGGCGTTACTGCCGCTTTGGCAGCACGTGATGCAAACACGAATGGCGTCGACAGCCACAATTCAGGAACAAGTGCTAGGAGAAACGAGCGAGCCACTCGTGATTGCACTTACCCAGACTTCATGAAGTGCCAACCTCTATATTTCAAAGGCACAGAAGGAGTTGTCGAATTGACTCAATGGATTGAGAAAATGGAAACTGTGTTCCGCATAAGCAACTGTTCTGTGGAAAACCAAATAAAGTTCTCCACTTGTACTCTTCTAGGAAATGCTCTAACGTGGTGGAACTCCCACGTTAGGACTGTTGGTAATGACATTGCTTATGCAATGACCTGGACTGAACTGAAGAAGAAAATGACTGACAAGTACTGCCCAAGGACCGAGATTAAGAAACTCGAAGTTGAACTGTGGGAATTGAAAGTGAAAGGTACCGATGTGATAGAGTACAACCAATGTTTTCAGGAACTGGCACTGCTGTGTGGTAGAATGTTTCCTGAAGAATCTGACAAGATTGAGAAATATGTCAGTTGCTTACCCGACATGATCCACGAAAGTGTAGTAGCATCCAAGCCTAAGACAATACAAGAGGCAACTGAAATGGCAATCAAAGTGATGGATAAGAGAATCCGCACTTTTGCTGACCGTCAGACAGAGAACAAGAGAAAGCCAGATAATAACCAACAACCACAACAAGACCACCAAAACAAGAGGCAGAACACCGGTAGGGCTTATGCTGCAAGGACTGTTGAGAAGAAACCATATAGGGGATCCAAACCCCTATGCTCAAAATGCAATTATCACCACGATGGTTCATGTGCTCCTAAATGCCACAAATGCAACAAAGTTAGTCATTTTGCTCATGACTGTAGAAGTACGGCAAATGCTAACAATGCTAACCATCAGAGGGGCACTGGGTCGGGTCAAAAGCCTACTTGTTTTGAGTGTGGAGCCCAAGGACACTTCAAGAGGGAATGTCCCAAGCTGAAGAACAACAACAACCATGGTAACCAAGTGGGAGGTGGCAATGCTCCAGCCAAGGTGTATGGGGTAGGGCATGCAGGGATAAACCCAGACTCCAACGTTATGACGGGTACGTTCCTTCTAAACAACCGCTATGCTTCTATCTTATTCGATACTGGTGCTGATAGAAGTTTTGTATCCACTGCATTTAGCTCCCAAATTGATATCCCACCAACTGCATTAGATCACTATTATGACGTTGAACTAGCCGACGGGAGAATAATTGGGTTGAACACTATCCTTAGGGGTTGTACATTAAATATCCTAAACCACCCATTCAACATAGACTTAATGCCCATAGAACTTGGTAGTTTCAACGCTATAATTGGTTTGGATTGGATGGTAAAGTACCAAGCAATCATTGTGTATGCCGAGAAGATCGTTCGTATCCCCTGGGGAAATGAAACATTAATTGTTCATGGTGACGGAAGCAACCGGGGACACGAGGCTCGTCTGCACATTATCTCGTACTCCAAAACACAAGAATACATGCTAAAAGGATGTCCAGTCTTTTTGGCAAACGTTAATACAAAGGAGACGGAAGACAAGTCAGAGAAGAAGCGACTTGAGGACGTACCAATCGTCCAGGATTTTCCTAATGTATTCCCTGAGGACTTGCCGGGTCTTCCTCCGACTCGACAAGTGGAATTTCAAATCGATTTGATACCTGGTGCTGCACCCGTAGCTCGGGCGCCTTATCGATTGGCACCTTCTGAAATGAAAGAGTTGTCGGAGCAACTAAAAGAACTATCTGACAAAGGCTTTATAAGACCTAGTTCCTCACCCTGGGGAGCTCCGGTCTTGTTTGTCAAGAAGAAGGATGGATCGTTTTGAATGTGCATCGACTATCGGGAATTGAATAAACTAACGGTGAAGAACCGTTATCCGCTCCCAAGAATTGATGATTTATTTGATCAGCTTCAAGGGTCGAGTGTCTACTCAAAGATCGACCTAAGGTCGGGTTATCACCAACTGAGGGTTCAAGAAGAAGACATTCCGAAGACCGCTTTTAGAACCCGTTACGGCCATTATGAATTTCAAGTTATGCCATTTGGTTTGACAAACGCACCTGCCGTATTCATGGACCTTATGAATCGGGTGTGCAAACCATATTTGGATAAATTCGTAATTGTCTTTATTGATGATATTCTCTGAAATATCGAAGAACAAGCAAAACCCCAAACACGAAGAGCACCTTAAGTTAATCTTAGAGTTGCTTAAGAAAGAGGAGTTGTATGCCAAATTTTCCAAGTGTGAATTTTGGATTCCTAAAGTACAGTTCCTCGGTCACGTGATTGACAGCCAGGGTATTCACGTGGACCCCGCCAAGATCGAATCCATTAAAGATTGGGCATCTCCTAAGTCACCAACGGAGATTCGTCAATTTTTAGGTCTTGCTGGGTATTATCGAAGATTCATCGAAGGATTTTCGAAGATTGCCAAACCAATGACCAAGCTCACTCAGAAGAAGGTCAAGTTTAAGTGGGGTGACAAACAAGAAACAGCGTTCCAACTGTTGAAGCAGAAGTTGTGTAGTGCACCAATTCTGGCTTTACCTGAAGGAAGCGAAGATTTTATCGTATATTGCGATGCTTCAATCAAAGGTTTGGGCGCTGTGTTGATGCAAAGAGAGAAGGTGATTGCTTATGCATCACGCCAACTAAAAATTCATGAGAAGAACTATACGACTCATGATTTAGAACTTGGAGCGGTAGTGTTTTCTCTAAAACTCTGGAGACACTATTTGTATGGAACCAAGTGTACGGTGTTCACGGATCACAAGAGTCAACACATTCTTAATCAAAAGGAGCTGAATATGAGGCAACGTCGTTGGTTAGAATTGCTTAGTGATTACGATTGCAAGATTCGTTATCACCCAGGGAAAGCAAATGTTGTCGCTGACGCCTTGAGCAGGAAGGAACGAGAGCCACCATTAAGGGTTCGAGCCTTAGTCATGACTATAGGTTTGAATCTCCCCAAACAAATTTTGTATGCTCAGACTAAAGCACAAAAACTAAAGAACATCAAGAACGAAGATGTTGGAGGTATGTTGGTTGAAAATTCTAAAGATCTGGAGAAATTTAGAACGGAAAAGTTGGAACCCCACGAGGATGGAACTCTATGCTTCAATGGAAGGAGTTGGTTGCCATGCTATGGTGATTTGAGGACTGTGATCATGTACGAGTCCCACAAGTCAAAGTATTCTATCCATTCGGGTTCTGAAAAGATGTACCAAGACATGAAAAAGCTGTATTGGTGGCCTAATATGAAGGTAAACATCGTCACCTATGTTAGCAAATGCCTGACTTGTGCTAAAGTCAAGGCTGAACACCATAGGCTATCGGGATTGTTGGTACAACCCGATATACCTTAATAGAAGTGGGACAACATCACTATGGATTTTGTCACGAAGCTTCCTAAGTCGTCACAAGGCTACAACATCATTTGGGTGATTATTGACCGACTCACTAAGTCCGCAATCTTTGTACCGATGAGAGAGACTGATCCGATGGATAAACTTGCAAGAATGTACCTAAAGGAGGTGTTCACGAGGCATGGAATACCTCTCTCGATTATTTGTGATCGTGACCCTAGGTTCGTATCAAATTTCTGGAGGTCACTTCAGAATGCTTTGGGTACTAGTCTGGATATGAGTACTGCGTACCATCCACAAACAGACGGACAAAGCGAGAGGACTATTCAAACTCTCAAGGATATGTTGCGTGCTTGTGCAATCGACTTTGAAAAGGGTTGGGTTAACCATTTGCCGTTAGTCGAGTTCTCATATAACAATAGCTATCACGCTAGCATCAAGGCCGTACCATTTGAAGCACTTTACAGTCTAAAGTGTCGTTCACCCGTTTGTTGGGCTGAGGTTGGAGAAGTTCAACTCACTGGTCCAGAAATAGTGCAAGAAACAACTGAGAAGATCATTCAAATCAAGTAGAGAATGCAAGCTGCTCGCGATCGACAAAAGAGTTATGTGGATCTAAAGCGTAAGCCAATGGAGTTTCAAGTTGGGGATAAAGTTATGCTTAAAGTTTCGCCTTGGAAAGGGGTCGTATATTTTGGCAAACAGGGAAGTTGAACCCTAGGTACGTTGGACCATTCAAGGTGTTGGAAAATGTTGGATCCGTTGCATACAAGCTTGAGCTTCCTGAAGAGCTGAGCTAGGTTCACAATACATTTCGTGTATCTAACTTGAAAAAGTGCCATGCCGACGAACCGTTAGCCGTTCCGTTGGATGGACTACATTTTGATGACAAGTTGCAATTTGTCAGGGAGCCAGTAAAAATCATGGACCATGAAGTTAAACGGTTAAAGCGAAGCCGCATTCCACTAGTCAATGTTAGATGGAACTCCAGGAGAGGTCCTGAGTTCACATGGGAACGCGAAGATTAATTCAGGTAGAAATATCCACACCTATTCACAAAGACCGCACCATCTTCAAGTGCCGCTTCTTAAGCCTTGAGGACAAGGCTCACTTAATTGGGGGAGACTATAATACCCCGTGTTTTAGGGTCATTGACGTTGATTGAAGTTCCAAACTACACCTTAAAATATATATAATATATAATACAATATAAAATATATAGTAAGTATAGTCTAAAAACACAATCAATGAAACCGGGAAGTAGTATAGAATGTTCCCGGGTCGTTTATCCCCAACGAGGCTGGACTGGAGAATCGATACAGTCGAAAAATTGGAGTTTGAACGAGATTAATGATTTGAGAGTTTAGAAAGCTAAATTAATCAATAACCAACAAAAACGATTGAGAAAAACCTAAAAATTATGAAATTAAGCTAAAAAACGAGAGTAGGAATCCCGAACAAGGGGTCAAAAACCTAAAATCTTAAAAATTAACCCTACAAAGAAATTTTTACTTCTAAACTGCTCTAGGGGACTAATAATGAAGAATGAAAAATACTAGACTGAAAACGGAGGTCGTTTGACCCAAAAACGAGTCAAGTCAAGATCCGTACCCGAGACCCGTTCTTTAAAAGACAAAAGTTTACAAAAATAACCCTACGAAATTTTTTCTATTTTTCCTACATAAAATATGACTAAAGAAAATTTTCTAAAAAACAAAAATATTTTTTTGATAATTTTTTGTATTTTTTATGAATTTTTAAAACTTTTAACGAAATTAAATTATAAAAAATACTAAACTATTTTAAAAAATTCTGAAAAAATTACTAAAATTACTTGACACTAAAACTTTCCTAAGAAAAATAAGAAACCCGAGATTGAGCTTATAAATAAGCTCGAAATAAGCTGGGAAGAGCTTATAACTAAAAGGGGCAAAACTAGGTTAAAAGAATAACCACTTGGGACTCTAACGTAGAAGTCCCAAGGGCACAGCGGTAAGGGTCTTGGTTATAAAAGAGGTGTATTGAGGGTAGAGGCCCGGGTTCGAGTCTTGCTCACCCGGGTTTCCCCTTATCTCCTCTTTTTTTTTCAAAACTTTTTACAAAACTTTGTTAAGCACATGAAGCTTAACATTTTTCATAACTAGGACTTTTTGAGAATTTTTTTTTTGAACGGCAACTTTATTAAAAAAAACTAGCAAGGAGCTAGAAAGACATTACAAAGAAATAAGATAGGGGTTTTTTAACCAATACTCCCAAGAAAAAACCCTATTACATCTACTAGAACACCATAAAAAGGACCAAGAAACAATGTCATCAAAAATCGTCGAACGATTAGGAGGCGAAGCGTCAAAGACCAACTGATTTCGAAGCCTCCAAATCCGCCACCAAGCAACATAAAAAACACCTTCTAAAATAGACTTGAGACGGGAAGAAAGTCGAAAGGCAATAAGCAAAAACAGGCTTATCTCTACACTAAATAAGCAATAACAAGCAAATAAAGAGCATACATAAATAAGCAAAACAGTAGGCTACTAAAAGAGGCAGACTTAGCTATTTAACACTAAAGGACTAAAGGAGCTAAAGGGCAAATAAGCTAGCTAAGTAATGAAACTAAGAAAAATAAGCTATCTAACCTAATAAGCCATAAACAGACAGCAATAAGCTAAAAATTTAAGCCAATAAGCCAAGAAACCAAAATAAGCTCTAAACCTGAACTTGCAGGCCAAAACAGTCCCAAAAGGCCATTTTGGGCTTAAATATAAGCAACCTAGAGAGGGAATTTAGGCTTGAGCTTATGAGGTCTTATGAAAGGGCTTATTGGCTTTCTAGAAAAGCCAAAAGCTTGAACTAAGATTCACTAATAAGCTAGAAAAGTGGGCTTAAAAGCAAGCTCTTAGCACCAGGGCAGTTTTTTTTTCAAAGAGATTTTGTGAAAAAGTGAGCTTAAAAATAAGCACTAAGTAATAAGCTCAAAACAAAAAAGTAATGAGAAACAGATTGCAAGTAAGCTAACATTGAAACTTGGTGCACAAAGAATCAATGGACTAAAAAACTTTTTGCTATCTGAGAATTGGTAAGAAAACTTGACATTTGTAACTTATGAAAAATTCTTGAAATAGTTGACAGAATTGTTAACAAAAACCTAATGACTCCTAAGGCTTTCAACTAGTTGTGTTTCTTGCACACACAAAGTGACACCAAGTGCACTTAATTCTGGTTTAACGATGGTCTTTAACCCAATAAGCTTTTTTGAACCTTATGAATTTCACAGTTTTAAGAGAACAAAAAGAAAAACTGAAAACTCTTTTTAACTTAATCTTTTTTGGGAAAATACTTCCACATAACTTAGAAATGCTTAACCAAAAGTAGGCCAAATGGGCCCCAACCCATTAACATACCATTTTGACCCCATTTAGGCTTAACCCAACCACCCTTTTAAGTATTAAGACAGTATAAAAAACTTTATGACTGATAAAGCTCAAATTTTTTTGAGATAATCATCAAACATGTGATATTAAGCAGTAAAAAGTGAAAAGCAAAAAGGAAATAAGCACTTTACTAAGCTAATAAGCAAACAGTAGAAATAAGCTATTTTAAGGCAGTTTTCAATTTAAGCTTAAACAAAAGCATACACTCAATAGAAAACACAAATAGGACATAAACAAGTAAGAAAAGCAAGAATAAGCTAAGAATAAGCACTAATAAGCTGAGCTACTGTAGCAATAAGCAAAATTTGAAAAAGTAGGGTACCTTAACTCCTTGCTCAAAACAGGAGTGATAAATTCCTAAATAAGCTCTAAGACCTACCCAAGCTTATAAGTAAGCTAGACTAAGAAACCCAATGAGCCTTCCATGTTTGCTCATTCATCCATTAGCTTAGCAAACAGTAACTTTTTTTTTTCTTTTAAATTTTTCTTAAATTCTTGTATCAAAGTTTAAAACAGATTATAAAGTGGTTTGTATGAGCTTTAAAAGACTTAAGAAGATTAACTTAATAACTATGGAACAAAAATAAAACATAAAACGAATATCATCATCATAAAAAATACAAGTACATAAAAGTTAAACTTCAAATTCTTAAACTAAACTAAAAACTACTCTCTGAAAAACTAACTAACTCTTTGCCTCAAGGGCTTACAAAAGCTTTTATAGAAAACGAGCTAGGGTTCTTTCTTTCTTGGCCTCTTTTCTTTGTGGTCCTTTGTAGAGACAAATGCCCATGTGTGTTTGTTGTGTGTGTAGAAACACAAACCAATCCTAGCCCTTTATTTTTTCTTGTTGCCAAAGGTAAACAATCTTAGCCGTATGATTTCTTGAGCCAATGAGAGTTTGAACTATTGCCAGCATGTACAAAGACCATGTGGGTGTGGGGTTTTGTTATTGTGATGGTTTTGGACGGTTTTGAACAGTATTCGAGGAGGGGGGAGGTGACAAAGGTGGGGTTGTGATGTTGGCAGGAATTGGGGAAGAGAGATGTACAGTAATTTAAAAACAGGGTGTGGGTTTGTGGGTTTGTCATAAATGGCCCCTCAAGGTGTATGGGTCTTTGCATCACACGTCCTTGTGGGGTTTATAAGTTTGGAAATTGGCAGAAACACCCCCTCAGGGTGATACTTGTTATTTCACCACAAGTCCTTGTGGTGTATGACTTTCTAGATGTGTCAGTTTAGGCCCTTGTGGTATTTCTTTTGGTGATTGTGGAAGGTATGATCCCTCACCAAGTAATTATTCTTATTTTCTTCATTAAATAGAGTTATGGGACTTGGCAATTTAGGCCCCTAACTTATTTTTCCTCATTTATGCCTTCCGGATTGACTTTGGAATTTGTGGGTTGACTTTGGGTTGACTTTTTCAGACTTGGGCATTGTCTTAGACTTTTTGTTTTTCCATTTTTCCTTCCCGGTCCGATTTTGTCATTTTTGGCTTCGTTTTTTATGTGATCGTTTTCTTAAGATATCCGTTCCTGCACAACACAATTAGCAAAACAAGCATATTTTTGGCATTTAAAGTCCGTTTTTGGTTATTTTAGCTTGCGTTTTAAAGGTAAAAGTATGATGTAATTAAACCCCCATATACCATTCTTACAATCCAATTTACTCGTAATACAAGAGTAAGGATTCGTCTCTCGGCTAAGGGGTATGGTGTTTTCTATATGATATATCTACTTTATTTCGGCGCTTACAACACGAAACACATGACCAACACAACACACGAATCGCACGCAAAATAGATCAGTAAGAGATAATACCATGAAACATCTCATTGGGAATATAGAGAAAAGAAAGGAAAATAGAAATGGGAAGTAAGGATGAATTGTCAATTTTATGGCGACTACTCTTAACACAACATGGTCCTTCCTGGATTAGACGTAGGTGGCCAATCTATGTATAATTTAGGGACTAACGATGAAGTGCTCGTTTTGTCAAATAAAGGTTATGGTTAAAATGTTATATGGTATAAACAATACGGTTTATAAGGTAACGAAACAGTTCGTAAAGACGAATACAAGGTAGTTTATATAGCGACACAAGACATTTTGTAAAATAGCATAAAATAGCTCAAGGGGTGATATCAAAATAGTTTACAAGAAAGGAACTTGACGGTTTATAACGTAATAGTAAGGGGTTTAGAATATGGTAACAGATAGTTTACGAGCTGACAACCAAATAGTTTATAAAGTGACAACAAAATAGTTTATAAAAGACACGAAGTAGTTCATAAGATGACGACGAAATAGTTTATAACTTGACAGCGAAATAGTTTATAAACGACAACGAAATAGTTCATGTGGTGACAACGAAATGGTTTGTAAGATGACTGCAAAGTAGTTTATAATAGGGTAGCAAAAGAGTTTATAAATTACCGTAAAATACGTTATAAGATGGAAACGAATTTGTTCATTAAATGATAGCCAAATAAGTTATGAAGCCATAGTAGGATAATTATAAGATGTTGACAAAACGGTTTATAGAATGATTATCAAAATAGTTTATAAGGTGTTAGCGAAATGGTTTATAAAATTATGGCAAAAGAGTTTATAAACGACGACAAGATAGGTTAAAAATAAATGAAAACAAGTTAGTTTGTAAAATGATTGAGAAAATAGTTTATGAGATGATAGTAGAATAATTTGTAAGTTAATGACAATATGGTTTATAGGACGACAATGAAATAGTTTATAGGATGATATCAGAATAGTTTGTTAACCAATAGTGAAATAGTTTATAAGACGATAGTAAAGTGATTAATAAGCTTCTTAACAAAACGGTTCATAGACTGGCGGAAAGAAGAAAAAAAATAGTTTATAAATGACAGTAACTTTGTTTATAAGACGATGCTAGTATGGTTCATACAATAATATCCACTCAATACACGAATTTCACAGGGAAGTACTGGTGTAAAACTCTTAGGGGTTACGGTCCAAGTCTATTTAGGTTTCGCTAGAAAAGGTAGGAAAATCTCTCCTAAGTATCAACTTATCTTTGAGACGTTGGAGTTCTCGCTAGCTTCTACCCCCCAAATGCGGTTCACACGGTTCAGCTTTGGACAATCACTCTTGTAATGTCCTGATTTTTCCACACTCATAATAGGTACTTCAGGTTTCTAATTTGCCACCTCTAAGTTGTTATCAAAACGGGTATCCTACAATCTCTACTCATATGGCCAACTTTCTTGTAGTTATTGCACTCTACAGTGTACGGTCCAGTAAGGTACAACTTACATTTGTTATAGTAGGGTAACTTTCCTACATATCCATTCTGGTTATTTGGTCTAGCAATGTAAGCTTTCACGGCCTTTCGTTGTTTATTTTATTTTTGGCATTCCTTACCACCTCGGTTTCCTAACGCACGACCTAATCCATTTAGTTACGACCCATGTGGATTTTTGCCTCATTAGTAGCAATACCTTCGATAGCATTAGCAATTCGCTGAGTTACAATACGCTCGATCTTAGCAAAACTTATTCCTTGTCTCGTTGTCGGTATTTTCTTCAAGATCAAACGGAGTAAACGAAATAAAATAAGTCAAATTTCACAGGTCATGTTTCCAAAAAGAAATGGAATGTTATGAGGTGATGGGTTAAAGTTGTGTGTGAATTAATCGACATGTTCCTAGAATTGATTGGCTTGTAACACCCCGCCTTACACATACCATAATATTGTCTGCTTTGCCCGTAGGCTCACGGATTTGCTTTGCGACCCTCATGTGAAGACTTACCGGCAGCTTACCCAAACCAGTACTACTTTCACACGAGCATGCTTAACTGCCAGTTCCTAAGAACCCAACCCCGCAGTAGACCACAAAACGCGTTGTGTCATTGTAAGGCGAATGTTATCATATGAATTCAACATCTCTCCAGGCCACAACCCTCCCCGCCGATGTGGGATTTGGCCTAAGGGTGTCCCTATAACCCCCTTAGGGAACCTCATCGCCCTCGATGAGGTTCCCCACACATCTCGAACTCAACCAGAGCTCTTGATACCAACTTGTAACACCTGCCTATACGAAACTACAATATTGTTCGCTTTGCCCGCAGGCTCACGGCTTTGCTTTGTGGCCCTCATGTGAAGACTTCTCGACAGGTAACCCAAGCCAGTACTACTTTCACATGAGAAAGCTCACGGCTTTGCTTTGTGACCCTCATGTGAAGACTTCCCGGCAGGTCACCCAAGCTAGTACTACTTTCACATGAGCACGCTTAACTGCTAGTTCCTAAGAACCCCACTCGTAGTAGACCATAAAACGCGTTGTGTCATTGTAAGACGAATGTTATCTTATAAACCTGATATCTCTCCAGGCCACAACCGATGTGGGATTTGCCTAGGGTGTCACAGTTTCAACATTAAGTGTTTGTAACCACCTTGACCTATTAAATGAGCGGTTTTAACATTAAGTGTTTGTAACCACTTTATCTATTAAATGGCGTTTCAACATAAAATGTTTGTAACCCACTTTGACATATTCAATGCTAACTGAAAACCTAGTTATTATGCTTTAACCAAAATTATGGAGGAAATTGCATGCCCAATTTTTCAAAAAGTTTAATAAAATAGCATTGAAGGATATCCCTCATGTACAAGTAGAGCTTTTGAAACCAATGTACATTGCTACTAGTAGGATTTTAAAGGAAGTAGGAAAATAAATAGATCGCTATTTTTTTACTGATTATGTAACACTTGCAATGTTGTCAAATTCAGTGGGAGCATTTCGATTTATTACTGAACAAGACATTCGTGTAATGTTGTCTAATTCAATGGGAGCTACAAGCTTTATTATCTTGTTAGTAACCCATATTATATCCAACTTGTCTTGAGATAATACATTATTTTCCAACTATAAACACACGTGGCTTTAAGGATAGTCGTGTACTATTTCTTATTAAAACAACGTGTTTCTATATCTACTTGTAATGCTAATATCTGTGACACTATCATAATGTTCACATAGACAAACGAACGTCGTATTGTTTGACTACATGTATGATGTTGTGCCATGCACAAGTGGGATAAATATTTATTGTGTGCAAGGTACAACACATGACAATAACAATATGATTAAAGGTTTCTATTGACCGTAAGGTAAGAAACTAATTATCTACTAGGACTTATTGCCCTATTTAGAACATATGTCAAGATATGAATTGTTAGGATTAAAAGACTTCAAGATGATTCTTAGAATTACTACTGCTCAGGTATATATTAGTGCTGTCAAGCATAACTTAGTACTGTTTGAGATACTAATGAAAATTATGCTAAGTAGTTAGTACTTGTAGTATAAAAGTTACTACTACTAGTTACTACTGTTAGTATATATTACTACTGTTAATATTAAGTTACTACTGCTAGTAGAAGTTAAGACTGCTCAGAGATGAAGACTGAAAATATACTAAGTAGTTACTGCTAGTGTATATTAGTACTGCTAAAGTAAACTTCTAAGTAGTTAATGCTGCTTGTGCTCAGTTACAACTGCTGAGTGATTACTACTGCTGGAAGGATTATGCTAACAAAGAAGAGATACATATTGATTAGAGAACAAGAATACTTACGAAAATAAGTATTAGTTATTTGTAAAGAAGATATGTATAACTTATTTGTTTAAGAGATTATGTTTGTTTATAGAAAAGATCATGATATGTTAGGAAAGTATTGTAAGCCTTGTAGGACTCCTTGGTGTATAAAATGAGGTCCTAGGGCATATTGTTAGATATACACATTCATATATGATTTAGATATTCATAGATTCAAGGTTGTAAACCCTAGTACTAGACATAGTACTCGTATTATTGATCTTAATAATATTAAAGCTTTTTGTTACATCGTTATTCATTCATATTTATTGTTACATTCATAATTCTTCTAAGTATTGAAGAGTAGATTCTGCATACTCTTTAATATACACACAAAGTTTCTACCATTGTTATTTTGGATTTATCTAAGGTAACATACTCTTTACAAGCTAAAGAATAGATCTTAAGTTGGAATCAACAAGTGGTATCAGAGCTTGTGTTCTGAAACTTTGATCTAGAAGAACTCTTTACTCACAAAGAAGAGATTGATCTAGAAACTGCACTAACCAATACTATTGCAAAATTGCCCATTCTCAAACAGGATTGAGCAATACTTTCAAGTACAAGACTATGCTCTATGGGATGTCATAGAGAATGGAATTCAAACCAGTAGCTTGAACAACAAAAAATGCTGATGGAACCTCAACTTCTTTAATACCAGGTCCTGTAACTACTGATGAAAAGACTCAAAAGAAGAATGATGTGAAGGTAAGAAATATGTTACTGATGGCACTTCTTAATGAACATCTACTGACTTTTAATCAGTACAAGGATGCCAAGATTTTGTTTGCTGCTATACAAACAACATTTGGTGGTAATGATGCCACAAAGAAGACTCAGAAGACTCTTCTGAAACAAATTATATAAAACATTGAATGCCCAAGCACAGAGTCTCTTGACTCTATTTTTAACAGGCTTCAGAAGATTGTAAGTCAACTAGCTATCTTGGGTGAAATCATTTCACAAGAGGGTCTCAATTTAAATTTTTTGAGAAGTCTGCCTTCTGAGTGAAATACTCATGTTGTGGTCCTGAGGAATAAACCTGGTCTAGACACAATGAGCTTTGATGATCTCTACAACAATTTCAAGATTGTTGGACAAGAGGTCAAAGGAACTGCAAACACAAGCTTAAGTTCTCATAACATGGCATTTATGTCATCACCCAGCAGTACTAATGTGTTATTGATCTATGAAGTAACACGCCCCGGACCCTTATTCCGCTACGACCCAATTTGGGGGTGTTACAATAACATTGAACATAAACATATGCACAGCGGAATAAACACATAAAGAACAATGTTATTCAACAAGGTTTTACCAAACATTCCAAGCCCTAATATTATTTGATCAGAACAATACGGTTACATCAATGAACTGTAACAAGGATCATAAGATCCTTAAGGCTAAACTACATATGGCGTCTACATCTCTACGCCTGGAATACACACACACACGTTTAGGTACAGGAACTCACGGATTGTACACCTAAACTTAATGACCTATATCTCTTTATATAATAGAGATATTAGGTTTACAAAGGATAAGTACAAATAAAGATATTAATAAATCTTTTAATCATTTAAGTTTATCTTCAGAATCTTTAAAATCTTTCATCTTTTAAAGAATTCCACCTTTGCCTTTTAAGTCCTTCATCTTTCATATGTTTTGTCTTATTAACTCAAATATAATTCCCAACAAACTCGACGATCATTCTTTTTGAATTCGACAAAAAGGGAGATAAATGGAACATAACTCATTTAATAATTTGCCATCTTTAATTTTATTTAAAATGAGTTTATATTTTGTCATCATCAAAAAGGGGGAGATTGTTAATACAAATAATGTCTTATTTATATTTTTTGACCTCTTAATGTTTTGATAATAACAAAATGTAAAAACGTTTACAATAAAAATAAACGTTTACAATTTATCAAATGTAAAATTCCATTTCTAAGATTAGTGATCACTTAAGGTATGAACAAACAAAATAATTAATCATGATTAGTGATCAAGAAAATATTTTTCTCTTAATTCTCGCTTTTAATTCTAAACAAGTATTTTCTTAAAAATACATTTACAAAATATTCTCTAATTAAAATAAAAAGTTTTATTAAAAACTTCAAATTTGAAATTCAAAATTTCCCCCCAAAACGGAAGCTTCTACACCAGATACAACCTTTCCCACAAAAAGACAAAAAAGGGAGCGGAGTCTAGGCGGCGGCCCCCTTATATATAAGGGACCGCCGGGACCGCCCCCAGAGAGCCGTTGGGATTCCCTGCCTATAAATACTGCTCCATTCCCAGCAGAAAAATATTCCTCTTTGCACGAAATTTTTCAGTCTTTTCTTTCTCTCTCTAAACCTTCTTTCTCTCACTAAAACTCTTGATCACTAACATACTTAGATCTTGTTTTAAGTGATCTAATCTCTTCTTCTCATCTCTTCCCTCTCATTCAAGTGCAAGAGAAGAACACTCGTATTCGTCAAGAAACAAAGTGTTAATTAGTGATATATCCTCCTTTCTTCTAAGTACCAAAACTCTATTGTATTTATCTTGTGTATTTGTGTGATTCGGATATTGTGTAGATCCGATAGTGTAGATCTTGTGAGTGTGTATATCTTGTGAAGTGGTAGATTGGTTCTAGCTAAGATTAGGACTCGACATTTAGCTTAGTGTCGGAAAATAACGTAAGCGACGTGTAAACGGTTTTCTTCGCCTAAAGGGAGCTTGTTGACATAGTGAAATCTCGAGTAGGATACTCGGGGAGTGGAGTAGGGCGAAGAGGTGCTTCGTAGCCGAACCACTATAAAATCTTGGTGTCTTGGTTTGGTTGTTTCTTTCCTTATCTCTTTACATTATTATTGTTGTTATCGTGTTTTAGTTTAGATAGTTATTGCTTGTTCATATTGTGATTTGATTGAACATATAACTCGGATCTATACATTTTTGAAAGTAAACTTTTAAACCGTAAAACAAACGTGTAAACTATTCAACCCCCCCTTCTAGTTTCCACAGTCAAGAACAAAGTGTTAATTAGTGATTTATCCTCCTTTCTCAAGTACCAAAACTCTATTGTATTTATCTTGTATGTTTGTGTGATTCGGATATTGTGTAGATCCGATAGTGTAGATCTTGTGAGTGTGTATATCTTGTGAAGTGGTAGATTGGTTCTAGCTAAGATTATGACTCGAAATTTAGCTTAGTGTCAAAAAATAATGTAAGCGACGTGTAAACGGTTTTCTTCGCCTAAAGGGAGCTTGTTGACATAGTGAAATCTCGAGTAGGATACTCGGGGAGTGGAGTAGGGAGAAGAGGTGCTTCGTAGCCGAACCACTATAAAATCTCGGTGTCTTGGTTTGGTTGTTTCTTTCCTTATCTTTTTACATTATTATTATTGTTATTTAGTTTTCGTTTAGATAGTTATTGCTTGTTCATATTGTGATTTGATTGAACATATAACTCGGATCTATACATTTTTGAAAGTAAACTTTTAAACCGTAAAACAAACGTGTAAACTATTCAACCCCCCCTTTTAGTTTCCACACTAGTTTAGGTTTTGGTTGGTATTTGGTTTGCGGTGGTTGACTTGTTTAGTCGTTTTTGAGTATGTGATTATGGTTGTTACCATTTTATAAGATTTTCAAATGATTTGTATTGTTTGTTATGTTGTTGATTAAGTAGTAGTCAAAGTAGTATTCTTTTTGAAACTGCCCAAGTTGATCAAATAGAAGGAAGGACAATCAAATATCCCCTGTTGGTTCCTAACCTGGGTTATTGTAACCCAAATTGACTTGTAAAAGTCTAACTTATCTAAACATTAACATACAAAAGTAGTTAATGCTGAAGAACAACACAAAACTATGCAATGATGTATAAGTCATGATTTAAAGATATTAGTTTACTGTCAATAACTTTGGAAAGAACAACACAAAACATAATAGAATAACAACATCATTCATTTAAAGTTTCTTCATGGCTTCAGCAAATTCCCTTTTTTTGAAGGTACGCATATGAGTTTTGTTGATGTGTAGCATTAATTGTTGGCGCATCTCCATCTCGTGATGTTCAACTTCCTTGTAAAAGGTTACAGCTTTCCATGCACGCATACCCTTTTTAACCTTTAACTCGTCAATAATTCCCTGCCTTTTTTTAAAACTTTTGTCAACATATTTCACAACATCCAACAGTTTTCGTGCTATTTGATTGTCGTTCGCAACCTCCCTTTCTATTTGGAAAACCCACACAAGAGCATAAATTTTGGATTTTGCGGCTTGTTCTAGTTCTTGTAGATGACCACCCATTTCTGAACCTTCAAGATCCATTTTTAAAGTTTATATAGGTTTGCCCTTCATGTTTGTTTTGTAAGATGAACCCGTTTCTAAACCTTCGAGATCCATTTTTTGCAGTTTCTATGCTTTTGTGTTTCATGTTTGTTTTGGAAGATGAACCTTGTGATCTAGCGTGTTAATTTATATAAGAGTTTATGTTAAGGGTTATGATGTTTCATAACCCTTAACGGTCATGACGTTTCATTATCACAAGTTAATATGTAGAGTTACAATGTTTCATTCGTCCCTAAACTTATTTGTATTATTGCATACTTGGTCCCTGAACTTAGTCTACCCTACCGTATTGTTTCCCGTAAATTCTACAGATTAAATGCGATGTATCTAGCCGTGTGAGAAACAGTCAACAACTTATTATTACAGTATACATATTGCCTTTGGACCGTCAATTGAATTAAATTCTTTGTTGATATTTAAGGGGTGATACTCCCTATCGTTTCATACCCAAAAACATTTTTAACTCAAAAACACCTTCAAACCAAAATCCTAATAAACAAAAACTGGCTAACTTCCCACGACTAGATGCACTTGCGGTAGCTGCTAATTCTAGGGGGTTGTTTGAAGGGATGTTAGTGTATTGTGATCGGGAAAATGCAAGAGATCTTGAGTTTACAAATAGTCTCCATAACTTATAGGTTGAGTTGCTTGAGCGTACAAACGAAAGGCAACTATTTATAACTGAACTGGAGGGTTTGTGTCCATCAGCCTAGAGGTACAAGATTCTGGAGTGTCTAAACGCGGATAAAAAACAAGATCTTATTCAGTTATTGGAGCTTAGAAAAGTGGTTTTAGGAAAATATCGGCAGGTGTCAAGAAAGATTGCTTTGATTGAGAAAATCAGATCTTTGTAGAAGTCTTATTTGTGTTGATCTTTTGCTATTGTTTTATTATATTTTTGGGTATGTCTAAAATCTTAATGAAAGAACCATCTTCTCAATATATTATGGTTGGTTAATTCTATGCTTTTATTTGATGGAATGCTGCTATACTTTTTGATGTTAAGATTAATGCGTATATACAACTTGGGAATTTAGTAGACACGTTGAAAATAAAGAGTATATGTTGCATCGTTGGCCCCTAAGGTTAGTTCGGTCTATTATCCTTTCCTGCCTTCCATATATCTTCCGAAGGAAGATGGTTTTAAGGGACTATGCATGTAATGACAATGTTAATTAATGAAAGTTACATAGATCCTGGCGGATGTCAGCCACCTAGCTGTCGTATCTTAGATATCTAATTATTATATTCCATGTTTTACCACTAATTTAAGTTAGGTTTTCCTATTAAGTGTTCTTACCCAACATCATTTTCAAACCAAATTTTCAAATACTCCACGGTCAACAACAATAAAAAACAATGGCCAACTTCCCATGTCTACAGAAACTTGCAGCTGTAGGAAACTCGAACAATTTAAATGACGCAATGTCAGTCTATATTCAGAGAGAGATCAACGCAGATCTCCAATTTACAGTTGGATTTAGCCAACTATGGGATGTGTTGTACAATCGAGTTAATGAAATAAGAATGTTGTCATCCGAGCTGAATCTGTTTGGAGGTCCATTAGCAGTCCAATGTGCCGAGTATCTCAAGCAGTTGTCCAAAACAGAAGTGCTTAGGATGTTGGAGCTAAGGAAGACGAAAGCGAAAGTGCACATCCAAGTGCATAAAAGATTGATTTTCTTACAGTTCTTAAGTTCTATTGATCAGCTTCTGGTTATTTGGGTTATTTGGGTTATCTTTTATTGTTTTTTGTTTTTTTTATGTAGATGGGGATGAATGGATGATGATTAGGTTGGGCAAGTGTCTTTTAGGTAGATGGTGATGATGGTTGAGTTTGGGTCATGCCCCAAATTCTGTTTTGGTAGTGTACAATAACTATACATAGTTTAAGCCGTTAGTAAATATATGTTAGCATTTATGTATCTTGTTTGTGTTTTGATTTCACAATGTTGTTGACACTTGTTTGTGTGTCTGGTCGATTCATTCCCACAAGTACATAAAATACCCTGTTTGACAATTGGAAGTCAAATTATTTGAATATGCATGATCACAATGTCGTTAGTGAATATATGTTAGCGTTTATGTATCTTGTTTGTGTTTTGATGTCACAATGTTGTTGACACTTGTTTGGGTGTCTGGTTGATTCATTCCCACAAGTACATAAAATACCATGTTTGACCATTGGAAGTCAAATTATTTGAATATGCGTGATCACAATGCATAAGATTGTCAAAAATCGCCTAACTTGTAGGCTTTTCATAACCATCTGAAAGTTACAACTTAACTATTACATCATAAAACTTAGCAAAATATCAACTACCAAATACCAATAACACCAATTGGTCTTTATCAGCCTTTCTTAGGCTTTTCATCCTTGACCATCTCTTCTTAGGTGACTCTAATCCTCTTGCTTGGTCTTCTTTCTTGAACATGTTCATCATCTAAATATTCATCAGTCACTTCTTGATCAGATGACAGTGCTTCATCTTGATCATTAGCCATTTCAATAACCTCTTCATGAACATTGTTTTGAACAACCACAACCTGAATTGGTTGGTCTAACCTAACAAAGAAGTCTTCAGTTTCATGTAAAGGATCAAATTGCCAATCAACTTCAGTACCTAGTGAATCCTTCTCAGGCCAATCCCAACCAAAATGCTCACATGACTTTCCACTTATACTTGCATCATCATCCATGTCATACATAAAACCATACAAGTCATCTGGACTATCTTTTTCCTGGCTTAGCTTCTCTAAGATGATATCCAGTGTCAAATTAAACTCTTCAAGAGCCTCTTCTTCACTATCTTCTTCTTGGCTAAGCTTCTCTCTTAATTTCTTAGTGCCAGACTCTAACTCCATGTTAACTTCTCCAAAAAAAAAAAAAAAAAAAAAAAAAAAAAAAATAAAAAAAAAAAAAAAAAAAAAAAAAAAAAACAAAAAAAAAAAAATAAAAAAAAAAAAATAATAAAAATCATAAAAATAAAAAAGAAAAAAAAAAAAAAAAAAAAAAAAAAAAAAAAAAACAAAAAAAAAAAAAAAAAAAAAATAAAAAAAAAAAAAAAATAAAAAAAAAATAAATAACAAAACAAAAAAAAAAAAAAAATCAAAAAAAAAAAAAAATAAAAAAAAAAAAAAAAAAAAAAAAAAAAAACAAAAAAAGGAAAAAAAAAAAAAAACAAAAAAAAAAAAAAAAAAAAAAAAAAAAAAAAAAAAAAGAAAAAAAACAAAAAAAAGAAAAAAAAAAAAAAAAAAAAAAAAAAAAAAAACAAAAAAAAAAAGAAAAAAAAAAAAAAAAAAAAAAAAAAAAAAAAAAAAAAAAAAAAAAAAAAAACAAAAAAAAAAAAAAAAAAAAAAAAAAAAGCAAAAAAAAAAAAAAAAAAAAAAAAATAAAAAAAAAAAAAAAAAAAACAAAAAAAAAAAAAAAAAAAAAAAAAAACAAGAAAAAAAAATCCGCCTAACTTGTAGCCTTTTCATAACTAACGGAAAAAGTACAACATAACAATTACATCATAAAACTTTGCAAAATATCAACTACCAAATACCCAATAAACACCAGTTGGTCTTTATCACTTTCTTAGGGCTTTTCATCCTTGACCCATCTTCTTCTTAGTGACTCGAGATCCTCTTGCATGCGTTGGGTTCTTCTTTCTGAACATGTACATCACTAAATATTCATCATATCACATCTTGATCAAAGATACTAGCTTCATCTTGATCATTAGCCATTTCAATAACCTCTTCATGAACATTGTTTTGAACAACCACAACCTGAATTGGTTGGTCTAACCTAACAAAGAAGTCTTCAGTTTCATGTAAAGGATCAAATTGCCAATCAACTTCAGTACCTAGTGAATCCTTCTCAGGCCAATCCCAACCAAAATGCTCACATGACTTTCCACTTATACTTGCATCATCATCCATGTCATACATAAAACCATACAAGTCATCTGGACTATCTTTTTCCTGGCTTAGCTTCTCTAAGACGATATCCAGTGTCAAATTAAACTCTTCAAGAGCCTCTTCTTCACTATCTTCTTCTTGGCTAAGCTTCTCTCTTAATTTCTTAGTGCCAGACTCTAACTCCATGTTAACTTCTCCCAAAACCTTGATTTCATGATCACGTTCAAACTTCCATTTAAACCTTTCAAGAGCCTCTTCTTGACTAACTTTTTCCTGGCTTAGCCTCTCTATCACTTTGTGAGTATCAGACTATAATTCAAGGTTAATTTTCCCCAATACCATGATTTCATCATCACGTTTAACAATTTTATAAACTTATAGATGATAGTGAACTGTACCTTTTGATATGTAAATGAAATGGATGGGAAAATTTGTTTCGGTGATACTTGCAAGGTTTACTTATAGAGGCGAGAAAATTACTAGGCAAACTAAAAGGGACCAAACTTGTAGTTCAGATTATCAAATTTCTTGAAATCTTGAATAAATGCGAAACTTTCTATTTGTTGAGGGACCAAACCGTGGAATTGACTGTTGAATGTATATGATGGATCAAGCGCGTTATCTTATCATAAACCAAACACCCTCATTAAAGGGTGTTTATAAGGGACCAATGGTGTAAATTAACAAATGGAAAGAGGCGGGATATTTACGTGTGTGAACAAGCAGTTCAGGGACCAAACTTTGAAAATAAATTTATAAGTTCAGGGACTACTAATGCAATAAATAATACTAACCTATTGACGGGGCACAACCTTCATTTGGATGCGATTGCAAGATACAATTGTTTAACATAAACACCGACACACAAAAATTAAACAAAAACCATCGCTTGTTCGTGTAACACACACAAACATAAACCTTAATTATAAACAAAATACTAAAATCTAATTGCTTGATTATACCCAATAACCGTAAATCTTTGTAAATGGATGCAACTGGTGGTAGTGGAAGCAACTCTCCTATCTGGCCGATTATTGGTATACCCATGTTTAATTGTCTTTTTTATGCATTGTTCTTTTGAGAGGGTCTATTATTAATTTCAGTTTTATTAATCTTTATAGATGACAACGAAGCCGTGGATATGAACGACACGATGGATAACCTAGAATACAGGATAGCGAATCTAGAATTGGTCTTTGCCTACCTAAAAAATAAGAAGATGCTTAAAAGAAAGGAAAACAAACCGAACAAAGGTAACAGTTAATATGATGTATCATGTGGAATTAATAGCTTGATTTATTGATGAAGTAGTAGTAATTGTTCCGTTATCGCCCCTAAAATTGGACCTTTAGTTAACGCGTCTCTAGTAACTTTAGTTAGAAATAGTTTGTTAACCAAACATTTTTGTTTACAGAAACACCTTCTTCTGATGATACAACCAATGAGGACATTGCACAATTTGAAGTTGCATCTAAATAAAAAAGTTCCACCTCCAAGCCAAAAAAGGTTACAGCTCATAAAGTTGTAACCAAAAGGTTCAAACAAAACCATTTCCTGCTAAAAGCCCTGTTCCAATAAGAAATTGCATACTAGGCCTTGCAGCAGCTCATACATGGGCTTGTATAAGTAACAAAACCTTTGGAACAAGAAAACCAAAAGATGCAATAGTTGCAGATCAAGACAGAAAGGAGAAAAAGAAGGTTTAAACAAGAGGAATTGTTGTTTCAAGTTAACAATAGACATTTTAAAAGTGACATGTTTGTTTGTGTTTAACAGTGGTAATTTACCCAACAATGAATTTGTTACATTTAAGGTTTGTTTGATCATACATTAGATGGTTGTTGATCAAACAGTTTATGTTTAATCATATAATATTTTGCTTATGCATCTTATGTCCATTTAAATAATGTTTCTTGTATGTGAATAACTACTTATGAACTACTATGGTGAATTTTATTCAGCATTGTATGAAGTAATATTGTTTTGATAAGTTTGACTTTACAAGGCAATTAAGGTGGTGTCTAAAATAATACCAGTTCAATGTTTTTAAAATTTACAAAAGATCCAGATTTACGATAGAATAACAAGTTTAATTTTAAAATTTTAAATGTACAAGTCTCAAGTTAACACCTCACATGTGTACTTCTTAAATTTTCCCAATAATCTCCGAATTTACCTTGGTTCGCAACACACCTGAAAATGATACTCGAAAAGGTCAACAATAATGTTGTGGTTGAGCTAGTCATTAGTTGAAGACAACCCTAGTCGGTTTTGTGTCAATATTTTCACAACAGTGGGACAATTGTGCAAATTATGACAGGAATACTATGCAACACATTCACTTTCCTAAACCTAGCTAATCCACGCTAGCCAAATCTCATCCATATGGACCATTGCCTCACAATGTCCTTACAATCTCAAATCTTACGCATCTAAAGCCTACCAGCTGGGGCTATATATTGGGCGGCACATCACATCAAACCATAGCAACTCCATACTATAACAGAGCTACACGGCATATCATAAACGATCAACACTGAAAGTTTCGCATATCATATTCAATCATACTCATGTCATTCACATAGCAGTCATAAGCACATAACATTCTCCCAAAAATAAAACAACTTTTGCACAATACAGAAAACAGTTCAAAACAGTTTTGAGTATCATTTTCTCCCAACGGAAAAGCATTTAAAATGGGGCTACGAGAACTCACCTCAACAGATGATAATAACCGCATAAATAATCTTTACACAACGCACAATGGTACCCGGCCACGACCTAACATTAATTTCGCCTTATTAATATTGTGTACAAAATTGCCCTTTTGGAAGCGTTTGTCCACTTTACTCACACAATATCCTTGTTCTCTTTACAAAAACCCTTATTCTCATTACAAAACCATTACTCTCATTGTACAAAAATGTTTTGGTATCATGGGTTGTTGTGTAACTACGTAAACAACTCAATGACTTGGGCTAGGTTGCGACAATCAACGCATAATACTCAAAATTATGCCCAACAACTAAAACGAAATAAGTGTCAAAACAGTTCGGGGAAATCCGACGAGAAATGTGTAAAAATCCAGAGATCTGAATTTAAAAGAATAAAAATCTTCGTTAACGTTTAAAGTATATATATTTTATGATAATATAATAGTAATATTTTATTATTTTTGTCTTTTTATCGAGCTAAACGGGGTCAGTATAAAATCTTGCCATCTTAGTATAACCATGTTCGATCGTTTAATCTTGACACTTAACGTTCATTATAAGTCATCTTTTGTCCTTTAGTCGGATCGACGCGAAATAAGTTTTCTATAATATTTTCTAAGTGTGATTCATTTTTTTTAAATTCGACATGACCCGTTCGTTTGTAAAAGGTTCCCAAGGTTTTCAAACCTTAATTTCAACACTTTTCACAATTTCCTAAAGTTCCGACAAAATGCCAAAAATCCAAAATCATGAGTCGTTTAGCCAAACATGACTATACTTGACCATCTTAACCATTTTTTTCACTCCCGTATTTATCCGTAAACCCAATAACATTTGTAAATTCTCACTTAATCACTTTCAATCTCATTTAGGTCCATTAGCTGTTTTACTTGTCAATTGTCATTGGGCCTTATAGCCCATTAAGAGTTTTATAATTAGCACGATGGCTTTAAAAGAAAACACTAGTATTTATACTTTATTGGGTCGAAGCAAAAATATAAGCCCAACACGAATATATAAGCCCAATCAAATATTTATATATAAACCCAAATTCAAAACATAAGCCCAATATCATTATATATATATATATATATATATATATATATATATATCTATATATATATTTATATATATATATATATATATATTTAAAACCAAATTCAAAAACATAAGCCCAATACCAGATATATATAAATAAGCCAATTAGCCGAAAAAAATAGGCCAAAAACCAATAAGCCAATACACAATAGTGAAGCTCAAATAAGCCAAACCAAATAAGCCGTTAGCTCAAATAAGCCAAAACCAAATAAGCGTGGCTATATAAGCCGCAAAAACCAAAATACGTCGTGGCTGTATAAGACATAACCAAATAAGCAGTGACCAAATAACAAAATCAAATATGCCGAAAACCATTATAGCAAAATAAGCGAATATTATCGAAATGGGCCACTCCCTATTAACCCTTTTTTTCCTTCATTCTTTTTCGTTGGGCCGATGCTAAACAAGAGCCCAAAACAAAAATACGCCCTAAACGAGCTTATTATTAAGCTATGTACCAAAATAAGTCAAAATAAGCTCTTGACACAAAAGTTATTTTACCAAAACAACCATAATATAAAAGTGACCATTTTTGTTCTTTCCCTTCTTTGACCACGTCAACCAAACACACCCTATTTTATTTCGTTTCAAACTTTTAAGTTTCGATTTTTTTAACAAACGCACCGTACAACTAGCTTAAGATCATCATAATACCATAAAAGTACAACTTATTTAGGGTTTAGATAAACTTACAAAAAGGGTTTTTGAAAAGCGAGACGAACACGAACCGACTACCCAAACGTAGTTTAAACAATAACCCGGTCTACTAGATATCAACCCGATAATGTTCCTTAACCCCGTGATCTTGCTAAATCTTGAAAAATGAAATTTTCTTGTTCTTGTGGTTGCGTCCGAAATCAAGAGAGAAAGAAGAGAGTGAATTTTGTTTTGTTTGATTTTTGAAATGGTGCATGAAATGTGTGTTGCTAGGACAATGAAGCTAAAAAAATGCCATCTTGTTCCCTCCTCCCTGTCTTCTTAGCCGGCCAAGGCATCCTAGGGTCTCGAGATTTGCTCCATTTTTGTCGGTTTCACTTAAAACTTAAAGTTCATCAATTTAAAACGTTACCCAAAGTTCCTTAGTATTTTTATTGAACTTAAAAACACTTTTCCAAGACCTAGATTATTTACACGACATATTTCCAAATTAAACTTCCCAAAATTCATTTTGAGCATTAACGGACGTGTCGAGACCAAAAAGACGAGGTTAGCTTAAATTTAGCCGAAACCCTTCTCACAAGTTTAGAAGTATCTCAACTTCAAAATATGATTTGTCATTTTAGACTTGTCTAAAAACTTCACTTTCACGACCATTACGGACTGTAATTAAATTTCACGAAAACACCTGTTTTCTGATAACTTTTAAATCACACCTCAACAATTTGCGTTCTAGATGAACGTTACTTCAAATTATGAAATTACTTATCAAATAAGTTCGTTAAATTCACCCTAGATTATTAAACCCGTTCTCAAATTAATTGTTCGTTAACCGGTACGCGCTGCGTGTACGATTTTGCTGAACGCAGAGGAGGATAATTCCCGGGAAAGCATTAAATGAAACATAGACACTCTGATACGGAAAGATGAATCAAAAGTGATTCACTTACGAAACTCAAGACTCTCTCAAAACCCGGTTAAACCGTAACCGTTTCACGCAAGATAAGTCAACTGAAGTCAACCTTTCAGCTTTCTCCAAGAAAACTGACAAAATCAAAAGACACATATATAATTATAGTATCTTAAATTACTAAGACCTAGGAAAAGTTTACCGGTATTCACAGTCCAACCCCCTTAAAGGAATTTCTTCCTGAAATTCAACTTAAATCATTAAACACAACAATGACAAAATTTCAATTCCTCAACATAACGCATTGGTTCTCTACCGATTCAGTCTCTTAAAGTGAGGTTTCTTTTTTATTCATCTAGAGACTTAGTTCTAAAGTTCAGTCCTTACACTTGCTTATGATCTATCTAGATCCTGTTTCACACAATATGTTAGTCTTTCCTACTTATCTCCTCAACTTGCTTGTTCTCCCTAATTTGTGGTAATCACATATTCGGGTAGGGTGGCGTTATATGTTCTAGCCTCGGAGCGCGGACAGCAAAACTCTAAAAACATTTGACAACATCTTGTCCCTCGGTTGGTTCTATTCAGTGGGTTTAGTCCTGCCAAGAGGTATGTTGTAACCACACATCACGACTCTTGCATTGCTCCTTCAAGATCGTCTAAGGTTTGCTTATCAAAAGTCTAGACTCTTGCAAGTAGATTTTACTTGCTCCGAGTACTTTGGGTTCCAACCTACTAAGATTTAAGAATATTCATTGGTGTTAAGCTATAATCAAAACCAGGTTCTAAATCAGTCTACTACAATTACGGCTAAGTCTCCTTGTGACTTCACATGTTTTTACCTAACTCTGCGTTCTTCCAACGCAACAGTTTGACATGGCAACTTAAACTATTTTCAAGTTTCACATAAGGTGGGGAATAAGTACGTGAGAGGTCTACAAGAATGGTAACATCTACCCCCCCCCCCGGTGTGTTGGCGTGTTCATATCGAATATGGGCAATAAGCGATGTTCTCGCGTACCAATATACCAGCTCAAATAATAAAACATACTGCCATCTATTAATTTCTCAAAATCATACAAAACTTTCTACCTCTAAGGTTATCTCTGACTTCAACAAAAGTCGTTACCACGATAATAACAAAAAAAGCTAGGCTTCATAATCCCTTCCATTTTAAACGTTCCGAACATAGATATAGCACTAACTGAAGCTACTCAGTTTAGTGGTATACAAACTCCTAATCAAGAATCTCATATAGTCTACTACTCCCCTCTAGACTCTTGTCTCCTCTCAATCCTAGCAACATGATTTGTCAACTCCAATCGCTCATGCCTCTCCTCAGCAATCTGCATCCTCAAATCGTGGTTTACCCTCTGAATATCATAAATAGCATGCCACAGAGCTGCTCTTTAGGTATCAGTTTGGGCATGCCCATGCACTTAAAGCTTAATACGGCCTCCATATAGCAATTGAATGTCATCGTAGCCCTCTCCTGCTCCCGCTCTAAACTCCTAAACCTATTAACCTCTGCGAAAAAGATCTCATCTCTAACGCCCCCGACCTTAGTATACAACTTCCAAAGGTCTCGATCATAGCCTCAAACAAGGTAGGCTGACGAGGTAGTGCATCTAACGCTGTGTATGATCAATTGCGTATGCTCCAGGTGAAGCTCAAGATGCGGCCCCTTACCTTTAAGATAATGATCATCATCTAACGATATAGTGGCTGCTGGGTAGTCATGGTGAAGCTCTCTAGGTGACGGAGTGATGGTGGAAAACTAGAAAAAGAACTTACTAACCATCAGGACGATGGCGGTTGTCTGAACATGGTGCTGCAACTGGTGGTAACATATTTTTGAAAATGTCAGTATAAACTCTGCATCCTCAAGATCTACCTATGTAAACTAGGGTGGGTTGTCTAATGCAGATATACTTCTATGCTCCTAATTGCTATGGCACAGACTTAGAAGCGTGTTTACACGCTTTCCAAAGTCATAGACTTTAATCAAAACTCATTTTCAATTTACATTTCACCAATTCGATCAATCAAAATCCTTTACAACCAGCCATATACGCAAAAAGGTATTTAATAAGTCCTTGGTCCATCAATAAGCTATCATAAGCTCTTAATAAGCCAAAACAACATAGGCCGAACCCAAAGCTTATGGATAAGCTCGTGGTTCATGAGCTTCTCGTATGGGACGTGGCTTAAAAGCCCATTAATTCTTACTTGGGCTTATTTGTTAAGCCAAATAAGCTTAATGCTTTGTCCTTCCAAAAATAAGCTGGAAATAAGCCGAATAAAATGTAAGTTAAGTCATACAAGCTCGAACAATATTTCTTTGTGGTTTTTTGCTTATTGGGTCGAACCAAACATGAGCCCAATAAGCTCAATAAGATCAAATAAGCTTTCCCAAGAGCTTATTTAAATAAGCCGAACAAAATAAGCCGTAAGTTAACATTTTTATTATTCGAAAATAACCACGATCACAAAACTATGATTTCCTTATACTTGTTTTATTTATTTTCGAAATATATGTGTAACCTTTTAAGGTTTACGTAGTTTAAATATATAAACTTTTACAAAAAGTTTGTACAACTTGTTTAGAACATAAAAGTACAAGTTTTTATGAAAATTTAGTGACTTACAATGAATGAAGGTTTAGAAGGATGATTAAGATTAAACAATCCAAACGTTGTTTATAAGATACCCGAATGATCAAACAATCAACAAATCTTCAAAAGTTCTTGATCAAAGGTGAAAAGTTTATTAGTTTATATGTATGTTGTATATATTTCGTGGGTTTTGGGGAGAACAAAGAGCAAAGGAAAACTCAAATGTAGTGTGTGTAAATAATAAAGGAATGAATGAGATGAATGTGGTATATAAGAACAAAATTTCACACACCAAGAGTGTGTGTGATGGTTGTGCCGTTCGAACCAAGCTAAGACACATGGGGGGGACCAATTTGATCCACCAATGGCCTCTTCTAGTACTAGTCCTTGTCTTAAACATATGTTGGGATGTTGGTGCATGCCTAAAATTCAAAAATGGCATCCCATGCATGCATGTTGGTGGTATTCGGTTATGGTAGAGCCAAGAGGGGACCATTGTGGTCTCCACCATGCAAGAGTTAGTGGGTTTGAGATGAATTAATTTCCATGGTTCCTAACTTGCACATATTGATCAAGTAAAACACGTAACACGCGAATAACGAAAACGAGTAACGGTATCACAGAAAATTATGAAATTTTAGATATTGCCTTAAAATGCTAAAACGTGGATATTGCCAAAATACTACAACGTTTGGTAACCCGGTTCACTCCCGGTGACGTTTCTCAGTTAAATGCGGGACAACTTCCCGGTTAAACGTAAAAATTAAACAAAACGTTAAAAATTTAAATTATCAAACGGAAACGGCTAAAATATTTGATGGAAATTTTGCGGTGTTGGTCACAAACCAAAACCCTTTTAATCAGTCGCCGGCGAATCACCAATCACCAACACCACACCACCTTAGCCACGAATTCTTACTGTACCACCATGATTTCCAAACCTCCATTCATCACTATTACATAATCTAAATTCATTACTCGAAGGATTCACACCAAATCTTTTTCCGAGTCAACTATACAGTTTTACTCACCTTATAGTGAACTTTTCACTTAAACACTCTACTAAACTAAACAACTACTTTTACTTACAACTACTTGTACTAAACTCTACTAGACTCCTAACAACCCTCGAGAGTATACTACTAGGGGGTTTCACTCTAACCATAAACCACCTGTCGTTGCCAAACACTCCATTTGGTGATACGTTGCGGATTCCCTGAAGGGATGTGACATATCCTCGGGTTAATTCAGTAGCATAAGTTTTTGGTTGATCATGGATACTTGGGTTGTTGGATTAGTGATTGTTTTTTTTGGGTAAAGGGGACTCAACCCCGGTAAAATATATTAACACCAAAAAAATATCCAATAAGTACAATGGAATGTGGCTGAGTACCACATTAACCTCAAGCCCAAACTTGAACTACCACTACCACATATGACATGCCATATGGGATTAGTGATTGTTTTGGTTGGAATATTGGTTTTGGTACTTTATAGTCGAATTACTTGCATAAACGAATTTGGTACATTTCTTTACTAATAATATTGATATGTTGCTGAGTTTATTTATGTTTGTCATGTTGGTTATTGGTTTGGTATGATATGGATGTGTATCGCTTACTTGGACGATATTTGTGTAACTTGTGAATATGAATGCTTATGAATTCGATATTGTTTTAATTGGATCATTGTTTATGTTTTGCTTTGTCATTGCAATAGAAGTAGGTCGAAAGGCTCTATTGTCTTGATGAATTTTGCATTGTCTGTCTATAACAATTCGGTGCTAATCTTGTGAAAATTGATTAGTAAATCTATAAATAACCCAAGTAGAATTATGTTTAAGACCCTTCCTTATGTTGACCGACCGGGTTGGGAGGTATTCATATGTATGCATATTTGATATAAACCATTCTTAATGCGCTCGTGATGATGTAGTATATAGGCCGAAAGGATTCTATGTTATCATTGGTAGATATGCTTGTTATTATGATTACCCGTCATATATGACTTATATGATTTTCTTTATATAAAGTTTGAAATATCTATATCTTTTATGCTTGGTATCTTGTTTGCTTTACACACATTTTGGCTAATTGATCCATGGCAATCATTTAGCTTTGTTACTTGATAAAAAATATGTGAATTGCAACAAATCCCATGGAACGACCTGGACTTACATAACACTATATTACACTCGATAGGGTATACTTGCCCGAATGTTGTGTTTTTAGTCAAAATCGGTATTTCTAGTTATTATAAATTCAAAGCTTGTAAAAACACACATCATGCTACAAGAAGTACATTTCATCAGGCACGTGGTTAATAGTAATGGGATTCACGTAGCAATGAAGAATTAGAGAGTTCCTAAGACACCGTCAGAGATACGGTCATTTCTAGGATTGGCATGTTACTATCGGCGTTTCATCGTGAATTTTTCTAAGATTGCTAAACCCCTTACTTCACTGACACAGAAGAATCAGACTAAACACATATATTTTATTTCTTAATATTAAGCTAAAAAGACTAATAATGAATGAAAACGGTATAAAAATGCATTGTATACGTTTGTATTGTGAATTATGTCTTGCAGGTACGGATATATCACAAAGGGACAAAAACAAGGCCAAAATGGACAAAACCGAGCATTGGAATGGAAAGAGCGC
>BQNB010046926.1:0-39825 GCA_026074375.1 Tanacetum coccineum | reverse complement strand
AAAGATTGGGACCAATGTAACTCTAATCATTTAATAAATGGAAATTGTGTTTTGAAAACGTATCATTTAACGTTTACTGGGACTCGTGCGTATGTATTATGAAGTAACACCCCAATCGTTGTATTTTGCTGCGTATCGTAGTTTGGGGGTGTTACATATTGTGCACACTGCTCAACATCTGGGGCAACCTTAAACGATAAGCTACCGGACCTATTCTTTCAAGAATCTCAAACGGTCATACATATCTCGGAGCTAATTTACCTTTCTTCCTGAAACGTACCGCGCCCTTCCAAGGCGACACTTTTAACAACACTCGATCACCATCTTCAAATTACAACGGCTTTCGCCTATTATTAGCATAACTCTTTTGACGATCTCTAGATACTTTGAGTCTATCCTTAATTATCACCACTTTATCGGTAGTTTCCTGCACCATTTCTGGACCAATCAATCGATTCTCTCCGACCTCAGCCTAAAGGACAAGTGACCTACACTTCTTTTTATACAACGCTTCAAATGGAGCACATCCAATACTCGAATGATAACCATTATTATTATAAAATTCAGCTAAAGGTATATGAGTATCCCAACTGCCACCAAAATTAATCACGTACGCTCTCAACATATCCTCCAAAGTCTGAATAGTATGATCACTTTGTCAATCTGTTTAAGGATGATAAGCCATACTCATATCCAACCGCGTTGCTAAGGCTTTTTGCAATGTTTGTCAGAACCGTGACATAAATCGTCCATCCCGATCAGAAATAATCGACAGATGCACTCCATGCCTCGCTATAATCTCATCGATTTAAAGTCTTGACAAATTCTCCATATTATAGTCTTCACGTATAGCCAAGAAATGAGCTGACTTGGTCTGTCTATCGACTATTACCTAAATCGTATCATATCCACCACTTGACCTCGGCAACTTAGTGATAAAATCCATAGTGATTTTGTCCTATTTTGACTTAGGTATCTTTGGTTGTTGAAGCAAACCTGATGATCTCTGATGTTCAGCCTTCACTTTCGAGCAAGTCAAACACTTACTAACATATGTAGCTATATCCTTCTTCCTACCTGGCCGCCAATACATGTCTCTAAATCTTAAGAGTAAAGACCACTGCACCCAACTCTAAATCATGTGTGGTATAGTTCTTCTCGTGAATCTTCAATTTCCACAAGGCGTACGCGATCACCTTGTCTCTTTGCATGAGCACACATCCTAATCCTTGATTTGACGCATCATAGTAGACTACAAAATCTTTTGCTTCGTCAAGCAATGACAATATTGGTCCATTACATAAATTGTCCTTCAAATTCTGAAGCTTCCTCTTGTTCCACACCCCACTCATACTTCTGATTCTTCTGTGTCAATGAAATAAGGGGTTTAACGATCTTAGAAAAATTTGCGATAAAACGTCGATAGTAACCTGCCAATCCCAGAAATGAACGTATCTCTGATGGTGTCTTATGAGCTTTCCAATTCTTTACTACTTCAATCTTGCTTGGGTCCACATGAATACCATTTCTACTTACCACATGCCCGAGGAAATGTACTTCTTGTAGCCAAAACTCGCACTTAGATAACTTAGAAAAACAACTTCATCTTCTTTAGCAGCTCTAGAACCAACTTCAAATGAACTTCGTGATCCTCCCCAGACTCCGAGTAGATAAAAATGTCATCAATGATCACAACGATAAACTATCTAGATATGGCTTACACACCCGTTTCATTACGTCTATGAAAATCGCTGGTGCATTGGTCAGCCCGAAAGGCATAACCGTAAACTCAAAGTGTCCATACCGCGTCCTAGATGCGGTCTTTGGAATATCTGTTTCGTGCCCTCTCAGCTGATGATAACTAGATCAAAGATCTACCTTAGAGAAATAACGTGAACCTGGTAACTCGTCGAACAAGTCGTCGATCCTAGGGAGAGGATAATGGTTCTTAATGGTCAACTTACTCAATTCCTAACAGTTCTTGCACATTCGAAACGAACCATCTTTCTTCTCGACAAACAACACGGGTGTTCCGCATGGAGAGTGACTTGATCGAATAAAACGTATATCAAAACAAATTCAAAGGCTTACGAGTTATCTAATAAGGTAGCAAACAAATATCGAATCAAAGGCTAGGAAGTATATAAGGGATTTTACAGGTGAAAATAAATGCGAATCATTGGCATGGGAATCCTTTAAAAGAAAATATAGAATATCTTTTCCAATATGAAACGCATACGAAAGAGTCAGCAAAATGCACAATGACAAAAGACTCACATTTCCTATTAACGATACGTATCAAGATCGATAAATGAGAAAAGTAGAATTCTTATACCAATAATTGATTTTATCCGAGAGAACCAACTAAACATTGTTTTTATAAAAATCACTTTAAACACACAAATTATTTCAAATATACAAGTCATTTTATATAAGAAAATCATTTTAGATATTTTAAATCATTTTAAATAAAAAAAATTATACTCATTTTTAACCTAGTTTTCATAAAATCAAGAGATAGTTATATAAATGTGGTATCGCGTATTACTCATATAAATCATTTAAAACATACTTATCAAAGTAAATAAAAATAAAGAGACAATCATATAAAATTTGTATCATATTTTATTCGTAAAGATCATATTACCCATAGTTTTGACAGTCAACCGATATCACATCGAATTCATAAAAATCATTGTAGATGTAGTTTTCACTAGGAATAAAGAGATACTAATATAAAAGCGCTTATCACATCGTATTTATAAAATCACTCCAAAATAGTTTTCCCCGCGAGATATAATTCAATAGGATTTTCACAGTTCGACATCAATATAGAATATGTAACTCAACCAAAGAACATCGTAATACCAAAAAGAATTGCAAAATACCGTAAGCATTCTAACACAAATCTATGATTTGAACGCGAAAGGAGTACAAGGAACAATATAGTTAAAATATCAGTCAAACAAACTCGTACGAGAGAAATTCATATAAAACATTACGAACCATATGAAGAACGCAAGGTCTCATCCCTAATAACGATCAATAGAACAAACACAAAGAAGCATCGGTACCAACATGTAGCAAATGTGTTACAAAAACCGAAGGACATGTAAAAACAAGGGAGTAAATATATGTACTAACTTGTTACGAACAAATACCACTCAAAAGAAAATCAGATATACTTACGAGAAAACAATGCCAAGAAAGAACCAATGAAACGTACCAATAGCCAAAAGTAGTAGATCCGAACAACCAATATATATCAAGACGCTGAATGGGAACGATGGAACATCTGTATAGACATGGTAGGAACAAGGGATGCTAAAATAAGGGTTAAATATCCGAACGAATAATCGAGCAAATGAACAACCCAATAATCAAGATAGTAGTAATAACAGGTATCCAGGGTATCCGCAAGCGATAGTTAGAAGGGAAACTTGCTAACTACGCAACTATCCAAACACATCCGCACATATTACAACATCTTACACTACCACCTAACAAGAAAACACCGATCAATGCAATCAAGGTCATAAGTTTACGTGTGTGATGCCTTTATAATTATGTTGGCCACCCATAATTATAAGTGCATCCTTTAACACGTGTACTTACTTCTAAGACTACACATCTTAATGATAACATACAAATATCTACATATATCACATAGCAATCTTGCACGACCCCAATATAACACAAACACGATGCTCCATCAAAACAATATTTATTTATATAAAGTTAAAAATTAAAAACGACATAAAGAAAACTAAGGTCTCGAAGTGCCCAAAAATATGTAATATCTAAAAGAAATCACCGATAGCAACGTGTCGAGGTAAAAGACGGAATAAGCTTATGTTGGGCCTCGCTTGGGTTTGACTTTGCTTTCGCAAGAGTCACTCGACTCCGTGGGTCCAGGCCTGCTACGAACATCCGATAGGAAATCTGAGTCGGTCTCCTTCTCTGACTCTTCTAACTACCCTTCATCCTTCAGTTCCTCGAGAGGCTCTTCCTCAATTTGCCCTTTTTTGGATTTTCTGACATCGAATAGCCCATAGGTCAAAATAAAACTCAGAGAAAAGCAAGAAAACAAAACGCCTAGATAGCTAAACACATAGATCCTATTATGCAGCTATATGAAGGACTTTTAGGTTATATTCTAGATTAAACCACCTACTTCTCTATAACCTGGCTCTGATACCAATATGTCACACCCCGCCAAGACGAAAACGCAAGGTGTAGCAAGATATGCATCATCACAACACATTGGTGTCAACCATAAAGAATAATTAAAATGCAAATAAATAAAATCCAAAGTGTCATGACGACACCTAACACAAGAGGGGTCTTGTATTAAGGTTAATCGCATACACAATACATAGACATAGAAAAATAACTCCAAGCATAACATCATGAATAATCAAAATATCTAAGGTACGAAAATATGAAATGAAGTCTCTAGAAAAGAAGGCTCCACAATGTAGATTCCTAGAGTCTCACTAGCCACGTAAATTAACATTCTTAGCTTTGCTAGGCTCACTTGAAAATGATACATTAAAACGTCAACATAATGTTGGTGAGATTCATAGGTTTAAGACAATTACTTACACTCGCTGCGAATCGACAACAACAGGACATACATAAATATTATACACAAATGCAACAATTTATATCATCACGAAGCATGAGGTAGGCGTACTCCTCCGATCCAAAGAATCACACAGAACAGGGTAGGCGTACCCTTCCGATCTAAAGTTACCACACAGAATAGGGTAGGCGTACCCCTCGGATTCAAACTTACCACACAGAACAAGCATACGCCATATAACATCATGTAATGTCCAAAACCAAATAAAACAATTATTCACACCATTTAAAACATTTCAAACCATTTAGTATCATTTTCACCCTAAGAAAACATAGAAAAAGGGGCTATGAATACTCACCTTCAACTTCTCAAATGCGCATACAATTCCTAAGCAAAGTCTACACAAACAAAATCTACGGGTTATGCATGATTAAGGTTTCACGGCCTTAAATATGCAACCATTCAATTAATGGATACTAATGTCTATAATATGCTTATAAACACCCTACCATACTTCCCATACTTTATTTATACTCTAAATACCTGAAATCCCTTTATTCAAGTTTTTCAGATTATAGCAAAATTTTATAATCACTTCATGATCACCAATAAAATATTAAATGACCCAATTAGATTTTCATACCGCATTTCCTACCTCTTCAATAAGTTGTGCAACTACCGTGATTTTTATAAAAAATACTAATGAGTCTAGCTATTTAAAAAAAACATCACAAAGTGTCCAGAAATTAACCTGATTAGACCACCCAAAAGTTTGGCTTTACCGGACCCATTTAAACACTTGGGAAAAATCTACAAAAATTCCAAAAATTAAAAGACATCATAAACTTACTACTGTAGCAATCCCATCAATTAAAAGATGTTTCGATATGGTTTTTGACCTCGCAAACACAACTCAGAATCTGCCCTGAAAATTCTTATTCGACAATGAATCTTGTAAAATTATTTTGACTGACTTCCACTCACTTTTAATTCATGAAATCACTTGGGTTGAAAAGTAGACTCTCTTTAGTTAATTTTAGGCTCAAGAAAATCAATAAAAGCTATACGTATGTCCGAGTTATGACTTTCTCAAGGTGACCTAAAATTCTGCCTAAATTTCTATTTCGAATTTTCAATAATTAAACCCACCTACAAGCTAATTAACATCCCCTAATCATTATCAGATGTTCAATACTTCATTAATACAGAACTTTATTAACTCTAATCCATCAATTCATTGATTACATAATTAAGACAAGGATTAAAACATAGCTTGATTAATAGAATAAACATTTAACAATTTTTAATATTGGTAAAAGATGATCAAACCTTGTTTCTTGAAGGCTTAAAAAAAAAAAAAAAAATTAAAAAAAAACAAAAATGAAATAACAAACAAAAAAACCCCAATTACCGCCACCCCCCCCACCACCACCTCCCCCCCCCCCCCCCCCCCCTCCCCCCCCTTCTCCCGCCCCACCCCCCACCTCCCACTTCCACTACCCCCCCCCCCCCTCGTCCCCCCCCCCCCTCCCCATCACAACCAACCCCTCCCTCCGACCTACATCCCCCTCCCCCCCACCAATACTCCCCCCCCCCTCCCCCCCACACCCCACATCCCCCCCTCACCAACACCCATCCCAACCGTCCATCCCACCCCCCCCACACTCCCCAACCCCTCTCCCAACTCCCCACCCCCCATCGCCCCCCCCAATCTTCCCCTCAACCCCCCCACCGCCCCCCCCCCCCCACCGATCCCTTATCCCAACCCCTCCCTCCATCCCCAACACTTCCCCCCCCCCCCCCCTACGCTCCCCCCAGAGCCCCACAACCTCCCCCCCAACCACGCTCTACCACCACAACCCCCCTCCCACCGCACCCCGCCTGTTGGGCCACCTCTCACCCCCCACCCGTCCCCAAGGCCCCCCTCCCACCACCCCCCACCCCTCCCACCAAATTTCCCCTCCCCCACCACCCCCCCCCCCCCCCCCCCCCTCACCACCCAACACGTGCCTCACTACCCCCCCCCCTCTACCCCACAGCTCCCCTCCACCTCCCACCCTCCCCACCTACCCCCACCACCCTCCCCACTCATTCCCACTCCAACCCCCCACAACCACCCTTCCGCCTCAACCCTCACACCCACCCCCAACACCCTCACCCGTCCCCCACTCCCCCCTCCCTCCCCCTGCACACAACCCCCCCCCCCACCCATCCGACCCCCCCTCCAACCTCCCCCCACCCCACCCCCTCTCCCCCCACCCCCCAAACCCCTCCCTTCTCTCCCTCATTCACGCACACCCCCTACAACCCCCCCCCCCCACCCCATCCAACCCTCCCCCCCGCCACCCCCCCACCTTCCCCTCAACATCTCCCCTCACACCCCCCATCCCCCAACCCCCACCCCCACCACACCCCCCCCCTCCAGTAACACACCTCCCCAACACCCCCCCCTCCTCACCCCCCCCCCCCTAATTCTCCCCCCCGCCCCACCCCCCACCCCCTCCTACCCACACCGCACCCCCCTGCCCTTTCCGTCTCCCCCACACCGCCCCCCACCCCCACCCACACCCCCTCTAAACAAAACACCCCCGACAACTCCCTCGCCACCTCTATCTCCATAAACCTCCACCAACACCCCCACCCTTCCCACACTCCCCCCCCATCCCGCACCCTTCCCCCCCACCCCCCCTCACACCCCTCCCCCCCACACACATCACTCCAAACCCCCTCCGCCCCCCCCCCCCCCCCCCCCCCAACTGCCCCCACCCCATAGCCATCAACCCCTCACCCCCCAACCCCCCCACCACCACCACCTTCCCAACCCCCCCCCAACGCACCCCCCCCCCCCCCTCTCCCCCCCCCCACCCAACCTCTTCTACCCCCCCCACCCCCCCCCCCCCACCCCCGTCCCCCCCCACCCCCCCCCCCCATCCTCCCTAACCCACCCCACCATTCCCTCCGTACCCCCCCCCCCAACCAACCCCCACCCCCCCACCTACATCAGACATCGCCCCACCCCCCACCCCTCCCCTGCCCCCACATTCACACGACTACACACACCCCCCCCCCCTCCACAAGTCCGCCCCCCCCCGCTTCCCCCTTCAGACACAATACCCCCATTCACACTTCCCGTTCAGTCCTTACGACCCCCCCCCCCCCACGCACCCCCTCCCACTCACCCCCCTCACTCCGCCCCACCGCTCCCCCCCCACCCAAAAGACTCAGTCCCCCCCCCCATACCCCCCTCTACCAGCCCCCCCCCCCCCCCCCACCCGGCACCCACCCCAGGACCCCCCCCCCCCCCTTCCCGGCCCCCTCCCACCCACCCCTTTCTCATCACCTTCGCCCTCCACCCCTCACCTCCACCATTACCCCCCCCCCACCTCCACCACCACTCTCACCCCTCCTCCTCCTCCCCCCCCCCCTCCGCACCCACCTCCACCCCCCCCACTCCTCCCCCCCCCCCCCACCCACCCCACTCTTTCCCACCACCCCGCCCACCCCCCACACCACCCCCACGCCTCTCGCTCCTACGCCATCCATGCCCCCCCCCATGCATTCCTCTCCACCCACCCATCCCCCCACACGCACCCCCAACCCTCCTCACCCCGCCCTTCCCCCCTTCTCCTCCTAACCTCTCCCCCTCCCCTCCCTGACGACCCACCTGTCCCTCCCCCTCCACCCTCCCACCCCAACTCCCTTACCCCCCCCCCAATCCCTCCCCCCTCACCCCCCCCTCCCAGCCCTACACCCTACCCCCACACACCTCCACTTTCCTCCACCGTCAGCCCCCCCCTACCCACTATCACCCGCCCTACCCCCTTGCCCACCCTCGCCTCCCCCCCCAACCCACCCTCCCCCCCCCGTACCATCCCACCCACCACCCAACCCCTCGCCCCACCACCCCCCTCCCCCGCCCCCAACTCCCCCACTCGCCCCCCCCACACTACTCCCCTCAGCCACCCTCCCGCCAGCACTTCCCCCGCCCCGACCACCCCCCCCCCACGCCTCACTCTCCTTACCCTACCCCCACCCTCGCCATCCTCACACACCTGCCACCCCCCCATCCACCCACCCCCCCTCCCTCCACTCAGACACATCCATAACACACCCCCTCCCTTTCCCGGCGCCCCCAACAGACGACCACACACCCCACCCCACCCCCCCTCGCTCGCCCCATAACCCACCCTACACCAGTAACCCGTACCGCTCTACCCCCCCACGTCCACCACCCCACTCCCTCTTCCTCTCCCACTCATAGCTCCCCCACGCCTCTCCCACACCACGCCCCCCCCACCCCACATCACTCCCCATACCCTCCCAACCCCCCCGCACTCCCACCTCGTCCCTTCACAACTTCTCCCCCCACCACCCCCCCACCCCGCCCACCCCCCCCACTACTCCCTCCCCCCCCCACCGCACACCCCATCCCCCCCCCCCCTCCCCCTCCACCCCCCGCCTCCCATCTCCCGCACACCCCCACACCCCACCCCCACCCCGCCCCCACCCACCCTCCCCACACTTCTAACCCCCTCACCACCCCTCCCACTCCCCGCGCCACCCCTCCCCACCCTCCCCCTCGCTCTCTCCACTCCTCCCCCTCCCCCCCCCGCCCCCCCACCCACCCCCTCCGCCTCACGACTAACCACCACCGTCCCCACCACGAACCCTCCTCCCCCCTCGCCCACCACACCCCCCCCCCCCCTCCCAGCCCAGCCCCCCCCCCTAACCCCGTCCCCCTCAACCTACTTACCCTCGTCCATCTCACCCGCCCCCAAACCCCGCCAACACCCCACCCCCCCCACCTTTCACCAATCCCACCCTCCCCCCCCTGCCCCCCTCCAACCCCCCAACCCACCTCCCCAACTGCCCCCACTCACCCCACTACTCCCACCCCTATCTCCCCGCCCGCCCCTCCCACTCGTTCCTATTACCCCCCGCCCCACCCACAACCCCTTCCTGCCCCCCAACACACTAACCACCCACCCACCCACCTTCCACACCCCCCCCCACCCATCCAGCCACTCCCCCACATACCCCTACCCCCACACCCAATCCCCCGCCACACACCCCCCCCCAACACTCCTCACCCCCTCCCACCCTTCCCCTCTTCTTCATTAATACAGAACTTTATTAACTCTAATCCATCAATTCATTGATTACATAATTAAGACAAGGATTAAAACATAGCTTGATTAATAGAATAAACATTTAACAATTTTTAATATTGGTAAAAGATGATCAAACCTTGTTTCTTGAAGGCTTAAAAAAATCACCAATGGCTGCTTGGGTTTGTGAAAAGGTTCGATTGAATAAAAAGGAAAAGAGGGAATACAAATATTTTTTTAAAGCATTGATTTTGAGTTGGGCTTCGACTTGGGCTCTCCCTTTTTCCATTCTCTAAACCGATCCAACAAACACCCCCTTAATACTTTAATAATTTTTTTATATTTTACAATTAAATATTCACCCCCCCTTTTTCTATATTTTATATATTTTTATATTTTTTTATAAAACTTTATATTATGTGTTTAGTTAATGTTTGTATTTAAATATAAAGTCTATTTACACCTTTATATTAATTTACTTACACTTTTAAGAAAATAAAATACTTAATAAACACTAAATATAAATCATTTATTTCACTTATTATTTTCTCAAATATTATTATTATACACTCACTTAATAAATTATCATTTCTCAACTCACTAGTTGGAGAATTAGTTTAGAGCACTAGTTTGGGAGAACTAGTTCGGAGAAGTAGTTGGAGAACTAGTTGGAGAACTAGTTTAGTTTGGAGAACTAGTTTAGAGAACTAGTTTGGAGAACTAATTCCTTAAAAGCTATAATCGCCAAACACACTAAACTTCCAAAATTACCATCATATACGAAATGAAATGATTAGATCATTCATTCCTTCCATCAAACACATATATAATTCCACAAATATCAATACACATATATAACCGATTCATCTTACACACATAATTCTAATCATATAAAGCTAGGCAAGTTAACACTGGCGGTTAAACTAACCTTGTTAAATCGCGTTGTCACAAATTGACATTAAAAAGTATCAAATATTTGATGTTATCAAATATCCCCCCACTTGACTTCTGCTTGCCCTCAAGTAGACATGTTTAGAATATTTTATAAAAATATTTCTCTGATTTAACTCAAAGAAATGAATCTATAAAAAACTTATGCTAGAAACATCAAAGCCGAACACCTCACCAAAAGGGGATCAAAATTCACTCAACTCTCAGCTAGTCCAAGTGTTCATTTTCAGGGTGATCGCTCAACTGCACAGTCATAACATGTATTCTATCATAAGCTTCAGAAGTACACAAATCTGCACCACTTTGAATTAGGGTCTAAACAGTTCTTAAAGGCAATATGGGTGACATAACATAAGTTTATTGGATGATATAAAGGGTTACTGGGTTAGGATAGACATGGGATACACATTTAATTGGTGTTAAGATAGAAACACAAAACAAATAGTCCTATATAATCTAAGGTATCCATAACCGGCTGCTGTCCATCCATAGTCCAAGTCTTCGAGTTCGAAAATCTTGTCATGATATCGTCAATATGGGTTAGCTAATGATGAGATCTTGCAGAGCATTCTAACCCATTCTTCACTAGGTGGCTTATAGTTGCACGACCTTTATACATTGGATGGCTTATAGTTGCACCATCCCCAAAATCACTAGGTGGCTTATAGTTGCACCACCTTTTTACTTAGTTGGTTTTATAACACGTAACCAACATTAGGAGTTATATTACTAGATGGATTATAGTTGCACCACCTTTTTACTTAGTTGGTTTTATAACACGTAACCAACATTAGGAGTTATATTACTAGATGGATTATAGTTGCACCACCTTTTCTTTTTTTTACAATACTCCTGTATATAACATATTACATATCCCCTACTTGAGATAAACAGTATCAAAAGTGATAATACCAGGGGGTCTTCCACAAAAATTTCAACACCAGGATAAATATAGACTACAGGGTTGGCTAAGTGAAAAATGGTGTAGACGAAACATATTAATAATTGTAGAAACATAGATTGGCTTAACAAGGTTGATCTAGGGGGTATCAAGCCAAATGATATTGCACCTAAAGGGGTTTTTAAAAAAAAAACAAGACAGGGAGGTCTACAAGTCATGTAAAAAATTTGATAAACACACACAATAATGGCTATTAGGGTAAAATTCCTAAAATGTTGCCTTCTCGAACCATCTATTCATGCTAATTAATTAAGTCTCGAAATGATGTACATGCCAAGTTCTAAAGTCTACAATACTACCGATACACTTAATATTTTGATGTATTTTTGTATAATAAGATGAAAATGGAACATTAGGCTTAAACCTCACCAAGTAATAATAAAGGGTAATGTGCATTCGGCAAAGATTAATTCTAGCTCAGTAAGAAAAACATGCCAATTTTTTTTAAAATTTGCACCATTTTTTAAAGAAAACTAGAAAATCAAAGGCAAAAATGGGTCAAGTGGTAATTATACTCCCATCCCCTACTTGTTTTGTATAATGTCCCTATTTTACACTAAGGAAATGAAATAAATAGGAAGAGTAGAACTTAAACAAGAAACTCCCTTGTGTTTTGCTTATGAACATATGAAATGTAATATGCCGGCGAAGAAATTCAGAAAATCTCCATCTCGAGCAAGCTCATTTTCCTTTGTGATCACTAAAACAAACTAACAGCATAAAATCGCTCAAAAAGAAATATACAAGAAATACAAACCTAACTCACTTTCATAGGAATCACGGTTGCATTTAGCATATTCAACAAGTCTTTTAAACCAATTGGTGGCCCAAGTGGACGAGTAAAGTCTCGTGAGCATTTTTAGAGAACATACCTACAAAGTTCATTTAGATATACAAGGTTTAGTAATGTTTTAAAACTTTATTTTAAGGTTTTTCCAGAAAGAGGTTACGCTAACTCTGGTGGTTTACAGCTGTAATGCATGTGGTAATTTTAAAATTTTAATTTATAAGTTTACGGTGTAACCATAAGAAGGTTTACATCATAATTGAATAGGTTACGACGTAATCATGTATGTTACGCCGTAACTGTTGTTAAATTAGCAAATCTACCACAAAATTATTGGTCGAGTCGGTCTTGAAAGTTTCCTCCTAGCTGCTGGAACCTGCAAAACAATGTAAAACATGAAAACCAACTAATATGCGGAAATTGAAATTTATTGATAAAAAGACGGGTTGTCTCCTGACAAGCACTTTTGTTTATTAACGAGTCTTTAAGTTAGACTCAAACCCACTTTACATTGCATGCCCTTTTTTAATCCAATTAATAACCTCCTGATCATGCTTGTATTCTTCGCCTAACTCAAGGCACCCTTGGTAGAACCCTTTTATCTTTTAGTAAGAATGATGGATTTCCCTGGACTTATCTGCGTCACTAATTTTTAAAAGGGGTCCCATTGTATTATGTTGTCTTACTGTTAACTTACCAAATCTTTCTTCAGAACGGGGCATATTAAATATGGTTTTGTCATCTTCGATTTTAAACCAAAGGACTTCTTTGACTCGGTCTTCTACAATCCCCACATGCTCTTTGAAAGGTTGTCCAAATAGAACTTCGGTTAACCCTTTTTCCATAAATTCGTTGATGTTTTCAAGAATGATGAAATCAATTAAGAATTGATGACCCTCGATGAACACATGCAAATTTCTAGCAAACCCCACCATATTGTTCCTTGTGTATACAAGTTCATGTTTCATGATAGAGTTATAAGCTTTTTGAGACATAATGTTGAAAAGAGACTGTGGCTTAATGTAAGGATCAAAGTTCACAAACCCTATTTTGCAAGTGATTTGAAGGTTATATGGGCTATTGATATGGATTTTATTTCCAATGCTTAAACATTCAGGTTTAACAGGAGAATTAGTTGGTTCGTTAGTCAAGTCCCTGAGATCCAGGTTATCCCATACGTCATCCATCTCGACAAAGTTATCCAAAGTGATGCTCGAGTTACTATTGGGATTACAGGACATTCCACGAGAATCATCATTAAGTCTAGCTGACCCTGGTGGTGAAAGGGACATTGTATCTTGACTTTCCAAGTCAGGCAATAAATCATTATCTTTGAGGAAACTGCCTAAATCCCTATTTATGTCATCACTCATAAGCAATTCTTCTAGGTTTCTAGGTTTATCAAACTCATTGATTTCTAAAAAATTATTTATAACACAAACAGGTGAAATTACGGTTGGGGATTCTCATTCATTGATGTCAAAAGTAATTTGTTTAGTCCTTACATCTAAAAAGATATTTTTATCGAAAACATCAACCTAGGCTTGAGTAGTAGCAAGCATAGGTCTCCCCAGGATTATTGGGACTTTATCATCCTCAATTATATCAAGAATGATAAAATTGATAGGAATAATAAATTTATTTATTTTTACCAACAAATTTTCAATTATTCCCTTTGGCGATTGCATGGATCTATCAGGCATTTCTATAACCATATTGATTGGTTTAGGATTCCCAAGTCCCAACTGTTTAAACAAGGAAAAAGGCATAATACTGATGCTTGCCCCCAAATAAGCTAATGCATTGCTTACAGTGGTGCTGTCGATAGTGCAAGGCAGAATGAAACTTCCTGGGTCTTTTTCTTTAGGTGGAAATTCATTTTGAAGGATAGCAGAGCATCTGGCGTTTAATTTAACCATAGATAATTCCTCGATTTTTATCTCACGCGATACCAGTTTTTGTAAATGTTGGGTATGTTCTTTATTTACTAATGTGGTATGGATTGGTTCCCCATTGCCATTTTCTTAAATGCATCTTTTATTTTACTCTTGTTTATGAAAGTCCCCCCCCCCCCCCCCACCCCCCCCCCCCCCCCCCCCCGCCCCCCCCCCCCCCCCCCCCCCCACCCCCCCCTCAAAACCTTTAAAGTAGGTTTTTGCTAGCAGTTCAGTTTAATGGCAATTCCTGTTATTAGATTTATGTGGGATTATAATTGAGCGAGGTGATTTACATTTTCCTCAAGTCTCTTTATTGAAGAATCATGATCTTTGATGTTCATTTAAGTGTTTATCATGAATTTCTTCATCCATTCATTAAGAACATCTTGCCTCTTGCAAGATTCCTTCAGATGGTGTTTAAATGTGTCCTTGAGGTTAGTTGGGTGAATGTTTAATTTAGGGTAGGATTTGCCGTAACTGATCTCACTAGTCCTTATACTCTTGATTTCTTCATGGATTAAACATTCACGCTTAAAATTACAGATTTTGTCCACATGATTTCTTCATGGATTAAACATTCACGCTTAACATTCACTCTTGATTTGCCATAACTGATCTCACTAGGATTTGCCGTAACTGATCTCACTAGTCCTTACGGATTAAACAATTAGGGTGAATGTTTAATAATGATTCTCCATCTTCCTGCTTAAAATTACGGATTTCTCCTAATTGTTTAAGTATGATGGCAGGTGGACAAAATCTTCAGATGAAGATTTGTTTTAATTCATCCCAGTTCTTTGCATGTTCAGGAGATGTTCTGTCGAACCATCTTTTGGCTACCCCAACTAGGGTTAGAGGGAATACCCGTAAGAGAGCGAAATCATTTGTGTTGAACAAACTAGCAACTTTGAGCACTTTTCTGATATGCCCGATTGCATTCTCAGTTGAGCTTCCTGAGAAGGTAGTTTTACGTAACTCTCTTAAAAATTGTCCTTTGATTTCAAATGTAGAATCCTCTTGATTGCTTATTCTTCTAAGAGTGTTGTTAAGATCAAGAGCAAGATATTGTTCTAGTGTGAGGGTTTCGATGTCTATTTCTCCAACATCTTTAGATTCTGATTTAGATGACTCAGATTCATAAAAAGAATAGATGTTGTGAATTGAAGCAGGCGAAGTGTCTCTTCTGGGTCGAAATTGTCTTTCAGGATTGGTGAATGGAGTATCCATCCTAGAGTTACTACTTCTAGTTCTTATAAGGAAAAGAAATTAAAACTAAAATGTTAGCTCCCCGGCAACGGCACCAAAAATTTGATGCATATTTTATTTTAAAATATATTTTGTTCAAGTTTTAAATTTATAAAACTCGATTCACCTGACAAAGGCACTAACGGGCAGAGAACCTGATTGTGAGTAGTGTAGAGATGGTAAATCCGAGGTTGTCCCAAGAGCTAAGTGTTATTAGTTTTAATTTGAAAGTGTCACATTTTAAGAATGGTTTTATGATTTATTTATGAAAATAACATGAAAGTAAATACGCAGAAATTAAATGATAGAAGTAATCAAGGAGAGAAACGTGCTAGCCTAGCCATTTCATTACCACTGTCATAACTACGTTTTCTTGTGCAATGTCAAACTATGATTTCATTAATGGTTTCTAAAGTCGACAGACCGGAATAGGTATATTTAGTCTGCCCTATATTTCTTGTGATCCCGAATCCCCTAAAAGTCACGAATGTAGGGCAACCAGGTCACAGTGATTAATCCTAGCTATCCCAAGAACTAGTTTAATAATCTATACAGATTATTAACTCTCTCTGAAAGAGTTCCTGTACTTTTAAGTATATTCGTAATAGAGGCGGTAACTTGGTTAGTTCCTACACTAGGGATAGGTTGTTAATCCATCCTTAGTACCATGCTAATCCCATGTTTAATTAGTCGTCTAATAACAGGATCCACATGATCTAAACCACCCGTAATACTACCAAAACCTAGGAATAATCAACAGTCAAATGATATCTAACGAAACCATAATTCAACAGGAAACAAACATTATAACACTAGTAAATTCATGACTAGGCCAGCACTTAAAGTGCTTAGCCGCTCATAGCAACAACACAGCAAGAATTAAATGAAGAAATCTTGATTAAAGAACTCATAATCCTTACAGTATGCATTTTGAATGATTAAATACAAAAAGTGATCTCCCTTGGACTTCTGGTGGAATTCTTCAAGGTATAGAAGCCTTGGTCGCTTCTTAGAGCTGTGGTAGAATGGTTGATGTCGAAGTGTCTGAATGAGGCCTTTATTGATAGGTTTTGAATATTTTACAGCGTAACCATATAAGGTGTTACACCGTAAAGTGCTGATGCGTCCTTTATATATTACAAGCTTAAATATGTTACGACATAATCAACTAGGCACGTTACGCCGTAATGGTGACTCGGATGAGTCATCCTCCTATAATAACACTATTACAGCGTAAACCTTCAGTATGGTTACGCCTTAATGTTGTAAGCTGACATGTCTTGCTTGAATTATGTTACGGCGTAACACTATCATAGGGGTTAAGCCGTAAAGTCTTGTAAGAATCTGTATTATCTTCATTATTTTGTCTAATTCCCATGTTTCTTGTCAAATACTTGCATTTTACCTAAAAACAATGAAATAGTCGTAAATGTATCGAATTCAAGTATTTATAAGACAATTGCAAGTACTTTCGTAGGGAAATTGACACTAAAAAGTATCAAATATTTGATGTTATCATAAACCCCAGCCATGTGCTTAAATACCCCAGTATACCTGTCCTAGTGATAAGACTGCCTATAAGCCATCCTCGTAATAGCTCCCTGGCGTATCTCCATGCTACCCATCCTCTCATATAAATCCTGCATCAATGCTCTCGGGGGTCTAGGAATAGCAACTCTCGGTACGCTTGGCTCTGGAGCCTCAGGAATTAGCCTACCCTCAAAGTTGATTAATTCTCTAAGTGTAGTGGTATCCAAAGCTCTGTAGTAGATCGGAGCACTCAAACTGTTTAGCACCTCTTTAGACAGCAAATTCTTTCTCTTAGCAATCTTTGTAATAAGCTGTCCACAATAGATCATACTTTCTTTCTGACTACTAGCTCCTTTCCTTTCATCCACCTTGCTATCAACCAAGCAACATTCGCATAGCCATTCTGGTGTCTAGCTTCGAACATACTCAATAACCACAAATAATTTTTCTGCATCTTGTCATACCCGGTTGTCCTCTAACACAAGCCATAAGTGATCATTTTGTGTAATACCCTCAAAACTGGGTTCCGGATAGTAGAAGCATGACTCCTTGACAAACTAAGGTTTTCCTCTCTACTGATGGTCAACCAATACTCTCAAGCGTTAAAGTGCTCATCACTACGCAAACCACCTTGGAAATACACATCAAAACCTTCTTCCTTGATCTCCTCCGAGTTATACAATCCCAACCTCTTTGCAAACTCCAGCAATGTCTAACTAAAAGTACGTCCAAAAAGCCTGAACTTGATTATCTTTTTGGTTCTTAACTCGTCATCAGCACAAACTTTATCAAACTCGTAGGTAGAATAGAACTCATGGCAAAGCTCACTGTAAATTGGCTCGTCAATGTTAAAAGCATTAGTCCATGCTTCTGAAGTAAATATCTCCTCATCTTTACCAGCCAGAAACAACTTGATCGTCAACATCTCATCATTCACCTCACCACAACCCATTTGATTCAATACATTCCAATCCACAACACATGGTTAGTAAATGTGCTTAGGAAGCAATTGAGCATGCCTAGTGTTGTATCAAGTCTTAGCAGCCTGGTTACACCCTTCCTAAAGCAAAAAATGGGTGATGGACACACGTAAGCATTGCCTCCTCCATCGTCTCGTATTGTCAGGAGCATTTGGATCATGATGATCTGGCTTCATCGTCATTTGTTCCCAAAGTCCTTGGCACGATTACTGATTTAATGGATTGATTTTTTGAAAATTTTCTTTAATTTTTGTGCAAAACCTGGTGGTTTTGTGAAGTGTGTGAGTTTTTATAAAGTGTGAAATCTTGTTTTATAAGTTTTTTAGATGAAATCGTCACAAAGTGCGGCGCACTTCAAAGAAGTGTGGCGTACTTGCCCCTTTTTATAAAAAAATTATTATAATATTTTTTTATACATATTTTTTCTTTCTTTTTTTCTCTTTTTTTATTCTCAAACTTACTTTGTACGTTTTATAACTTAAATGCAAATGTAATTGTAAACATAAATTTTTACTTTAATCCACCAAACTGACTCTTTTAATATTAATATTTATCGGACTACTGTCCGTACATCAAATGTAATCCATTATGGATTTATACAATTGACTTTATTTGACTCAACGTAAAAAAAAGTAAAAACGGGAGTATATAGTTACTTCATTATTTCTGACTTAGTTTTCGGTCCTTCATTCTTGGAACCAATTGGGCGACATGATATCACTCAATTTATGATACTTAGACAGCCTTCTGCTTGTTTTCTTAGTTTTGAAACCTTGGAGATATATGTTTCCGTAGGGATCGGTTAGTCTGATCTCACTGTGCCATTGTCCGTCCCCTTCATCCTTCTTGCAATAATTCCTCGTATATTTTGGTTTCCAATCCTCATGCTCTAATGCAACGGGGAAAGATCCAAGAAAACTAAAAACCTTTTTCCACACACAGATGTTCCTAAATGGGTTCAATACTTCCTGTAATGCTATAGATGTGTCCAACGGATAGCGACAATTTAGGTACTTAGCACTTTTCGGTCTATATTGTGACAACTGTCTACTTTAGGTTAGCAACCAAAGAGTCTTATGCTTAAATAAATATTTTAGGTCATTATTTAGTCTAATACGTTCATCTTATTTTGGTATATATTTAATTTTACGGATAACCAGATAGATTATCTCGCGTTTGTAACAAAACATTTATTAAGAGTGAACCCGATTTCAACAAAATATTAGTCTACGTACCTTATACATTCTATTACTTTACCAATGTGCCTTACATGTCTTCAAATCAGTTTTATACTTGTAGTGTCATTTTCGTAGTTTACGTCCCAATTATTAGGAACCTGTGTCAACGAACATGTCTACGACCTTTATTTTTGGTTTAACACGTCCTGATATGCTCGTGTCATATTTAAAATACTGAAAATATTTATTTTTGCAACTTATAACATTTTTATAAGTTTTAGAATTTTACGTTACCCGGAATTACGTTTTATGCGTTTTTAAGACTTTGCGTTTTAGTTAGATCATCTAAACAACTAGATAATACTTAATACCACACAAAAATAAACCTTCCCTTCTTTTTGAGCCTTGTAAACCCAATAGAAATTCATGCAATTTTAATACCATCAAACATTGTCTCCATATAAACCTAATCACCTCTACTTTTTATTTTAGATTTAACAAAAAAAAAATCACTCCTCATTGGTTCTTTAGCTACTGCCGTGACCTAACCACCATCAAAACACCATCATTTTTAATTTTTGGGAGCAAGATCAAAGGTAAAAATCATGGTACAAGATGACTAGTATGTCTCTTGTACCAAAACACTTCAAAAATGAGGTTTCTTGACTTTTCTTGCATATTTAAGCATAATTTTGTAAAATCTTTATGGGTAAATTATTTTCTTGATAGAACACTCTTAAATGAGTTACAATAATATACAAAAACTTTGGGTTTTCCATTCTTATTTTTGGCTACAAGATTAATGCAAGAAAAGTGACATAAAGCCTTGATTTTTAAAAGTTATGACACATCTTGTATGTTTTGCGTAAAAAAGCCTTTTTGATCCATGAACCCACTGAGATTTTGGACTAAATTGATGTTAAGACCTGTATAATATGATTGTGGGAGTTTGTTGGGTCGTTTTTGCATGATGGGTTTGTGGTTTGACTTGTTTTAATCAAAGGAAATTCCAATCAACACACTAATTTATATTTGTGTCATATTGATTGGGGTGTAAGTTGATGATAAATAAGTGTTTTGATATGGTTCAAGATTCTAAAATCAAGTGATTTGAGTCTAGTCTCCAGAAATGTAAGGTTTATAAAAATACGAGGTCGTTTAGTTAGTGAAATTTGTAAAATGGTGAAAGGTGTCGAATTTAGCCAAAAATCTGTTTTCAACCCTTGTACCAAAACGACTAGAAATCATAAACTATGATGAATCTCTCTTTGAAACGGATATGGGAGATACTTGTAAGGATTATTTAGAGTCTTCCATTGGCCTAACTCATATAACCTTGATTTAGACTCTCTGACCATTAAAATACTTTTATATGTCCAGATTTGACCATTTTCGGAGTCGGGTTGATTAGGTTAGGTAAAAGACTTTTATAGAATCCGCGAAAATCCTAGGAGATACCTAAGACACTATACTTTTACATATAGTAAGTGCTTGATCAGTGGGAAAGTTTAACTTGGTAATTTGGTTGTCCGTTTTGACTTAAAAATTTGGGTCAGTTTTTAGTTTTTGAGACAATAAGCATAAAGTATATTTAACGACGAAACAAGTATTTTTGACTTAACAATATTTTTCATCGAGTCGGGTGGTTTAGGGGAGGCGGCTCAACGTAGCCACCTAGGTCTGAGGATCAGACCCGCTCTGATACCATGTTAAATGATGAAAACCCCGTAGGTATAACTTTATTATCAACCACTATATATAATAGTGACACCCTAACCCAAAAAACCACAAAACCGGCTTGGCTTATTAGCCTCTAATAATTTTGGCAATTATGGGTTTGACGGGGTGGTTTAGGGGAGGCGGCTCAACGTAGCCACCTAGGTCTGAGGATCAGACCCGCTCTGATACCATGTTAAATGATGAAAACCCCGTAGGTATAACTTTATTATCAACCACTATATATAATAGTGAAACCCTAACCCAAAACCCACAAACCGGGCTTGGTCTTATTTAGCCTCTAATAATTTTTGCATTATGGGTTAGTGGTTTGACTTGTTTAGTCAAAAGAAAATTTCAATCAGCCCTCTAATTTATTTTTGTGTCATATTGATTAGGGTGTAAGTTGATGATAAAAACATGTTTTAACATGGTTCAAAATTCTAAAATCATGTGCTTTAAGTCTAGTTTCTAGAAATGTAAGGTTTGCAAAAATATGAGGTCGTTTGGTTAGTGAAAGTTGTAAAATGGTTAAAGGTGTCAAAACTGCCTGCAAAACACTTTTCAACCCTTGTACTAAAATGACTAGAAATCATAAACCATGTTGAATCTATATTTGAAACTGGTATGGGAGACACTTGTAAAGGTTACTTAGAGTCTCCTATTGGCCTAACTCATATAACCTTGATTTAGACCCTCTGATCATTAAAATACTTTTATATGTCCAGATTTGAGCATTTTCAGAGTCGGGTTGATTAGGTTGGGTGAAAGACTTTTATGGAATTCGCAAAAATCTTATGAGATACCCAAGACACTGTATTTTAACTTATTGGAAGTACTTGACTAGTGGGAAAGTTTAACTTGGTAATTTGGTTGTCCGTTATGACTTAAAAATTAGGGACAGTTTTTAGTTTTTAAGACAATAAGACACCCCCCACCCCCCCCCCCCCCCACCCATTAATAAAGTTATATTTAACGACGAAAAACTGTATTTTGACTTTAACATATTTTTCGTCGAGGTCTGAGCATATCGTCGAGAAGGTCTAATAAGCTTTGACGCATTCTGGTTTAGGTCAATTGTAGAGACACGTGTTCGTTGGGTTCCTAGGTTGTTGCTTGGTTAACGTCGTTCTCGTATTCGTACCTTACCTTCTAAGGTGAGTTCACGACCCCTCTCTTTCAAATGTTTTATACATATTTGGGTGAATGCATAATTAGTACTGTTTGGTTAACTTTTTGGACTATATAAACTAAACTGAGCTTAGCGTATTATCTTATGATATATGTATGATTTGTACATTGTCGGACTTCGCATATTATTTTATAATATGTAAGACTTGGTTAATATTATTTTTATTAAAATGAGACTTTGCGTATTTTGCTTGAATACGTAAGGTGCATGGATATAGTGTTAGGTGTTTGGGATCCTGTTCTTTCCCCACCTGTCTAAGTCCCCCTTAATTGGGTTCCTGTACTTACCCAATTATACGTACTTGTTGTGCTCCACCGATTAGGAGTTTAGATATTATGGGTAGCTTTATTTGAGGTCGGCCAACCTCTCGTTCCACTATTCTGGAATTGCATAATATTTATTTATAGGGGCAGTTGTTCATTTTTTGTTGACACTATATTTATTGCGTGTGCATTTTACTTAGAGACACGCATTCGTTGAGTTCCTAAGTCGTTCACTTGTGGAGATACGAATTCGTTGGGCATACTTATATATTATGGAATTGTGTGTGAATTTATACGATACAAGTTTTGTATGGGCGGGATTTGTATGGGATAAATTCATTTGACTTTGGCCATGATGTATTCTTTTATAAACTATGTTTTAAGACTTTTTCATTAACATGGAAGTGTAGGTGAATGTATTTTATTACAAGTCTTGTATGGGCGGGACTTGTAATAGAATAGATTTACAGGACCCTTGCCATGAGACTTATTTATAAATAGGGTTTTACCACATTTTCATAAAACTCGTGTACTCACCAACTATTTTCATAGTTGACCCGTTTTCTCATGCATTTCAGGTGATCGACAATAAGTTTCTTATGAAGGCATATGCTTTATGAAGTTGTTTCGTGTCATCTTTAATAAACGTTGGTGTACAATGTCAAAGCTTTTGTGAACTTGAAAAATTATGTTTAAAAGCCGATGTTCGGCTAAGACAATTTGTAATGACGTACTATTTCTACTTTAATTAATGTATGGTGTTGTACTACTATCATGTGCTTGTGCCTTATGTTGTCACACTTTGTGTTTCCGCTTTAGCAGGGTTTACAGATTTGGTATCAGAGCCTTGGTTGCAGTGAATGCCAGTTTTCGAAAGCTAAAAACTGCAACTATAACCGAAGAGTCATTTTTATAAAACACCAAACATGATAGGAGTTGACTAGTTCGGACATTGCATCATTTGACCTTAATAAGACAGAACTTGATCAACTCTGTCTAATTCAGGTAGAATCATGGAATGTCAGGAATAGTTACCAAGTATCATGTTGGGTGGAGTCATAAGTATAAGGTCATCTGAAATTGCATTGGTCGTGTGCGTTCATATTTCATGCATTTATGTTTGTTCTATAGTTTAATATGACATTATATATATATATTCTTATCTTGCCATTCTATGACTTAACAGATTAAGTCCGACTTTAATTTTTGCCAAATCTCGGTTGCTAAGTCACATTCCTCATTCTTCTTTCTAATTGTACGAGTTCGATCTGATGAACAATTATTTTCAATCAATTTTAGAATCATGGAACCAAGGAGAAACACTCGTGGCACAGGAGCTAACATCAACGACAACTTGAACAACAATGCTGACGGGTTAGCAGAACTTCTTACCTAAATTACTGCAAACTTAAATGTTGGATGAACCAACGATGGAGAAGGCTCCTAAAACTCAAGAAGAGGGTGCAACTACAAGACTTTTATGGCTAGTAACCCTAAGGAGTTTTACGGCACTGAAGGAGCTCTTGGCTTGATGAGTTAGTTCAAGAATGTTGAATTAAAGCTGAATATCACAAAGTGTGTTGATACAGACAAAGTCGAATATGTTTCTTGCTTGCTTCAAGGAAGAGCACTAACTTGGTGGAATACTCAAGTTCAGACACGTGGACATGACGCTGTTAATGGCTTAACTTGGGAGAATTTCAAAGGTTTGCTAACAGAGGAGTATTATAGAAAGGATGAGATGCATAAGTTGGAGTCTGAGTTTTGGAATCATCAGATGTTTTGCACTGAAGTGGATAAGTACACTGCTCGCTTTCATGAGTTGGCTAAGATGTTTCCCCATATGGTCTCCATGGAGGACAAGAAGATTGGCATATACATTTGGGGTTTGGTCCCTAAGATCAGAAGGATGATCACCTCATCCAATCTAACCACCCTATAAGCTGTTGTAGGCCTGGCTTACCGTTTGACCAATGATGTAATCAGATCTAGTGGGTCACTAAAAAGGAATGATAATGAAAGGAAAATACAGAATGATCAGCAGAGAAAGCTGGATCAAAACCAATAGAACAAGAGGCGACAAGTGACTCGTAACTATGGAGTGGCTAATCAAGAGCAGAGGCCATATAATGTCCCACACCCTAAGTGTACTAAATGCAATCTCCACCATGTGGGAAATTATCCAAGGTGTAACAATTATGGGCAGACGGGTCATTTTGCCAAGGTATGCAAGAACAAAGAAGGAAATGGCAACAATGGAAGGAGGTCGTCCTGTTATGAATGTGGAAGCTTAGATCACCTTCGGAATGTCTGTCCAAGGTTGAACAGAGCACCTAATGACAACAACAACAATGCTGGGAATCCAAGAGCACTGACCCATGGTTGAGTTTATGTGATCGGGGCAGAGGAGGCAGTGCAGAACCAGAACGTGGTGACAGGTACGTTCCTTTTAAATGGTCATTTTGTATCTGTTCTATTTGACTCTAGAGCGGATAGAAGTTTTGTCTCATTAGAAATTAGACCACTACTTGAGTAGAAATATGAGAGTCCAGAAGAAACATATACTATCGAATATGCTAATGGTCATGAGTTTAAGGCTAGGGAGATATTGCTAAATTGTAAAGTGAACCTAAACGATGAATTGTTTAACATTGATTTATTTCTGATCGAGTTAAAAAACTTCGATGTGGTAATCGGAATAGATTGGCTAACTAAAGTCCAGGCCGACATTAAGTATTTTGACAAAATTGTATGAATACCCCTTAAGGATGGTAAAACCCTGATTATGCAAGGAGACAAGCCAACAAGAAATCTAAAGATCATATCGGCTATTAAGATGAATAAGTATTTGAAGAAAGAGTGTTTCGCGTTCCTGGCACATGTGGTGGAGAAGGATCAGAAGGTAAAAATCATTCGGGATATTCTAGTGGTAAAGAATTATCCAGAAGTGTTTCCTGAAGATCTGCCAGGACCACCTCCATCGAGACAAGTTGAGTTCCAAATCGATTTTGTCCCCAGAGCAGCTCCGGTGGCAAAGGCACCTTATCGTCTAGCACTACCAGAAATGCAGGATTTATCCGCACAACTACAAGAACTCTTGAGCAAGGGATTGATTAGACCAAGTTCATCCATTTGGGGAGCACCGATACTTTTCGTCAAGAAGAAGGACAGGTCAATGCGAATGTGCATTGATTACCGAGAACTGAATAAACTGACGATTAAGAATCGATACCCTCTACCTTGAATTGATGATCTATTTGACCAATTACAAGGAGCGACATATTTTCCAAAAATTGATCTTCGATCAGGATACCACCAGTTGAAAGTCCGTGAAGAGTACGTTCCTAAAACAGCCTTTCAGACAAGGTATGGGCATTATGAGTTTTTGGTCATGCCTTTTGGGCTAACTAATGCGCCAGCAGTGTTTATGGACTTAATGAATAGGGTGTGCATGCCCTATCTGGATAAATTTGTGATAGTGTTCATCGATGATATATTGATCTACTCTCGTAGTAAGGATGAACATGAACAACATCTAAACACTATCCTGAGCCTAATTAAGGATGAGAAACTACACGCAAAATTCTCCAAATGTGAAGTTTGGCTTCGAGAAGTATAATTTCTTGGTCATGTGGTTAATGCAAAGGGGATACATATCGACCCTGCAAAGATTGAAGCCATTAAGAGATGGGAAGCCCCCCCAAGGACACCTACAATAGTCCACTAATTTTTGGGTTTTTAGCAGGCGTACAATCAGAAATTAATCAAGGATTTCTGCAAGATAGCCAAAGCACTAACAAAGTAACCTAGAAACCAAATAAACATATGGGAGAAAGAACAAGAAGAGGCCTTTCAAAACTTTGAAGAACAAATTCTATATGCGCCAATCATATCATTACTGAAGTGTTTGTGCGCGTGATAGAGCGAGAGTGTGTCGTGACGACGGTTGGATATGAGCATGCAGGCACATAAAGGGTTAGTAGTGGTTGTGCGAGTCCGGAAATTAGGCGGCGTTGGTACAGGGTTGGAGGCAAAGGTCTATGTGTAGCAATAGGTTGCTCAAGACAACTCAGATGAGCGTGCAGCGTCTAGGATGTACATAACACGGTCGCATGACTGGAGGCTTGACCGTAGTTAGGGTCTGAGAGAGAGCGCCGGAAGATTTGGAGACACTATCTCTATGGGACAAAATGCACCATGTTCACCGATCATTAAAGCCTCCAACATATCCTCAACCAAAAGATGTTTAACATGAGACAGAGAAGATGTGTTAAACTATTAAGTGACTATGATTGTGAACTCAAATACCATCCTGGTAAGGCAAACGTAGTGGCAGACGCCCTAAGCAGAAAGGAAAGATTAAGGCCTTCATGAGTAAGAGCTTTGGGAATGTTGGTTCAGATGAGTTTGATATCTCGTATACTAGAAGCCCAATAGGAAGAAATGAAGGATGAAAACCAAAAAAGAAGACTCTTCATTGCAACAAGAAGCTCGAGAACAATGAGCCAGATGGAATTAATAGATGAACGAAGAGCTTGGATCTCAAAAGATAATAATATAAGAAAGTTTTGTAATGAATAAGCTCAAAATCAAGAAGTCAGTTTCAACTCCAGAACTACACTATGTACATGGATGTGAAAGAGTATTACTGGTGGCCGGGAATGAAAAGAGACATTGCCTTATATGTTGGGAAATGCTTGACTTGTGCTAAAGTCAAGGCGGAACATCAAAAGCCATCTGGATTGTTGCAGCAACTAGAAATTCTAGTGTAGAAGTGGGAAAAGATTACTATAGATCTGGTGACAGGGTTACCTAGGACGTTGAGAGGGCATGACTCAATATGGGTTAACGTTGACCGGTTAACAAAGTCTGCATACTTCCTCCCAATCCGAGAAGACTACCCGTTGGAAAATTTTGCTGAGTTATAAATCAATGAAATAGTGTCTAGGCATGAAGTGCCCCTTTCTATTATCTCAGATAGGGATAGTCAGTTCACATTGCGCTTTTGGCGACTGCTCCAAAAGGCCTTAGGTACTCAACTTGACATGAGCACTGCCTATCACCCTCAAATGAATGGACAGCGCGAAAGAACGATACAAACCTTGGAAGACATGTTAAGAGCTTGTGTGATTGATATAGGAGTTAGTTGGGATACGTACTTACCTCTGGTAGAATTCTCATACAACAACAGTTATCATGCTAGCATAAATGCGCGCCATTTGAAGCTTTATATAGACGAGAATGTAGATCACCACTTTGTTGGCTTGAGACGGGAGACAGACAGTTGACGAGACTGGATATTATACAAGAAACTGTTAATAAGATCACGACAATCAAGCAATAGAAAAGTTATGTTGACAACTGCAGGTAACCGTTAGAGTTTCAAGTCAGAGATCAAGTGCTTCTCGTCGCCGTGGAAGGGCATGATACGCTTTGGAAAGCAAGGGAAGCTAAATCCTCGATACACTAGACCCTTGAAGGTACTAGGTAAGGTTGGATCGGTAGCTTATGATCTTGAGCTACCGCAATAGCTTAGTGGAATTCACAATGTATTCCATGTTTTGAACTTAAAGAAGTGTTTGACCGATGAAACGCTTGTTGTTCCACTAAAAGAATTAAAGATCATCGACAAGCTCCAATTCATAGAAGATCCATTGGAGATTATGGACCGGGACGTTAAAAGACTAAAGCAAAGTCAAATTCCTATCGCTAAATTCGGAGTTCACATGGGGGCGTGAAGACGAGATCAAGCGCAAGTACCCACACTTATTTTTGAGCGTCAAATCTTTAGCTGAGTCGAGCTGAATCCCTGGACAGGATTCATTTTATTGGCTGGAGGATGTGACAACCGTCTAGTTCAGGTTAGGAACCATAGAATCTTATGCTTAAATAAATATTGCAGGTTATTATTTAGTTTGATATGTTTATTTTGGTATAAATTTATTTTTACGGATAACCGGATAGATTATCTCGCGTTTGTAGCAAAACGTTTATTAAGAGTGAACCCAATTTCAGACAAAATATTAGTCTACGTACCTTATACATTCTATTACTTTACCAATATGCCTTACATGTCGTCAAATCAGTTTTATACTTGACGTGTCATTTCGTAGTTTATGTCCCAATTATTAAGAACCTGTGTCAACAAACGTGTCTACGACCTACGTTTTTGGTTTAAAACGTCCCGATATGCTCGTGTCATATTTAAAATACTGAATATTTATTTTTGCAACTTATAACATTTTTATAAGTTTTAGATTTTACGTTACTCGGAATCACGGCCCCTCTCTTTTAAATGTTTTATACATTTTGGGGTGAAATGCATGATTTGTACTGTTTAAATAATTTTTTGGACTATATGAACTAAGTTGAGCTTGCGTAGTGTCTTATGATATGCGGACGATTTGTACGTCTGCGGATTCCGCATATTATTTTTATAGTATGTAAGACTTGGTTAATAATATTTTTATTTAAAATGAGACTTTGCTTACTTTGCTTGAATACGTAAGGTGCATGGATATAGTGTTAGGTATTTGGGATCCTATTATTTCCCCACCTGTCTAAGTCTCCCTTGATTGGGATCCTATTCTTACCCAATTATACGTACTTGTTGCGCTCCACCAAACAGGAGTGTAGATATTATGGGTAGCGCTATTTGAGGTCGGCCAATCTCTCATTCCACTATTTTGGAATTACATAATATTTATATATAGGGGAAGTCATTCATTTGTTCTTTGACACTATATTTATTGTGTATGCAATTTACTTGGACCTTGTACTTTAATATTAACCAAGTGGCTTTGAACATTAAGACTTTCTATTATTGGGCATACTTATATATTATAGAATTGTGTGTGAATTTATATGATACAAATTTTGTATGGGCGGGATTTGTATGGGATAAATTCATTTGACTTTAGCCATGATGTATTCTTTTATAAACTATGTTTTAAGACTTGTTCATTAACATGGAAGTGTAGGTGAATGTATTTTATTACAAGTCTTGTATGGGCGGGACTTGTAATAGAATAGATTTACAGGACCCTTGCCATGAGACTTATTTATAAAGGGGTTTTTACCACATTTTCATAAAACCCGTGTACTCACCAACTATTTTCATAGTTGACCCATTTTCTCATGCATTTCAGGTGATCGACAATAAGTTTCTTTTGAAGGCATATGCTTTATGAAGTCGTTTCGTGTCATCTTTAATAAACATTGGTGTACGAAGTCAAAGATTTTGTAAACTTGAAAACTTATGTTTAAAAGCCGATGTTCGGCTAAGACAATTTGTAATGACGTACTATTTCCCTTTTAATTAATGTATAATGTTGTACTATTATCATGTGCTTGTGCCTTATGCTGTCACACTCCGTGTTTTCGCTTTAGCAGGGTGTTATACATATATCGGTGCTCCAAAATTGTTCGTTTGGATTCCATAATCTTCTTCATCATCACTGTCACTCTTTGTAGTGTCCAAACTTGTCTTAGCTGCTTGAAACATTTGATGGGAAATTCCATCAAAGGTAGATGTGATCCTTTCTATTGTGTTCAGTATGCTACCACAAGTGTGTAGAAATCCTCTCCCAACGAGTATGGGTGTATCTCTATCAATGGGAATGTCTAAAATGAGAAATTTTGCAATGATGGTAGTTACTCCTACCTGCTACAAGACATCCTTCAAAAGCCCCATAGGCTCTGCCTTCAAATGGTTTAACATTTTAATTCCTCTTTTTACACTTTGCACTTCCTCTCTGCCTAATTCCTAGTAAACATGGTATGGCATGACATTGATATCAAAACTAGTGTCGGCTAATGCATTAAGGTTGATCTTACCTTCTAGTCGGATCAGGATAACAAACGCTCCAGGATCCTCATTCTCTATTAATGACTCTCCTTTGATTCTGGTTATAGCCTATTCTTCCTCTTTCTTTATCTCTCCATCTAGTGTCATCTTATCTAAGCAAATCCCATCAAGTATCTTCTTATACTTGTCACTATATGCCATAGTTTCAATCACTGGTCTTTCCTCCTCTAGTATAGAATATCTTCTGCAAATATCGATAGCTAGTGCCTCTCTTTCAGCTTCTTCCTGAGTTAATGGTTTTTCAGTTCACAACGATGGTCCCATATCAGAATAGATCAATTTGTACTTTTGTAGTTGCTTCCTCTTGTTCCTACTATTCTTCCCTATTTTACACACGAATGGCGAAATTTAAACTCCTTCAATGTCTGGAATATCTCCAAAGTCAAGATCATCTAACAAGAGATCCCAGTCATCACCAATCTTTTCTTCTTCTCTTGAGTTATCCAAGAATGGATCAAGTTCGGGGTTTATTGTAATAGTTCCGTTCCCGAAATCAGCAATTCCCTTGGTTAGACGCATGAATGATCTTCCCAGAACCACCCTTGGTTCGGCATCGTCCTCTTCAGGATTGATTATGAACTTTACAAAGTAGATTTCTCCTCTTAATGCAACGATCAACTCCTTTTTAACCACTTTGTGTCCACATTTCACCTCGTGATCCAGACACAATTTCACAGCAAATTCATTTGAGATCATATTTTCTTCTGTTCCTAGATTGATCTCCCCGTCATATGCTTCCAATCCATTAACGAAACATGGTGCCACATATTTGTCACTAACTTCCCCAGTCTCCATTTTGTGGAAGATGAATGCCTTTGTTTCCTTTTTACCTCCACTATTAGCTGTGTGATATTCGAGAGAATTCTAGTCTCCATGACCTTTAGCTTTTTCACTTGATATTTCAATGACGTTTTCTCCTAGGCAAGTTTTTCCAACACTTGAATTTGGATCCGTTACTTTTATAGAATAACACAACAATAGAACAACCGTTAGTGGGTTAGTTAAAACAAGTGATAACACTTTTTTACACTTACATAATACTAATAAATAGGTAGCAATTAATAAACGGAGCAATTTTTCTACTAAAATTAGTATATGAATATTTTTTGACTATCCAAGCAGAAAAGTTCGTCGCACTATAAAGAAAGTGCGGCGTACTTCCTGAAATTTTTCAAAAAATTTACGTTTTTTAGAAAAACCGACGTACTTAGAAGTACACCGTACTTTTATAATTTTCAGTTTCAAAATGTTTTATTTTTATAACTTTATAATTAATCTTGTTATTACTCTTAATGTATTTATTAAAGGTGTCAATTATCAGGTTATTAAACATATGTATAATCATATAATAATTATTAAGGTCATTAATTTTTGTCTTAAATTTTATTAAATTTTCATTTTTATTTTTATTTTTCAATAAAGCATAATCAAATAAGCAAAAAGCAGCAACTAGGAATAACATATAAGCTTCCAGAAATTTAGTCATATAAACTATAAGATAGTATTTTTTGATTTTTTTAATTTTAATGTACGAAATTTGTAAATACAAGATTTCAACAATTGTGAATACGAGGAACAGATTCCACATCTTCAAAGAGTTGAATTTACAGTTTAAAAAGGGGTTTGGTTTTGATCTTGATCTTTTGATTCTTAATTCAGATGATGATTTTGAAAAAGTGCAGAAAAACCGGCGTACTTGGTGTAAGTACGTCGTACTTTCTAAAATTACAGGAAAATCGTCGCCTAAAAAGATTGTGTGGCGCACTTTCTGAAGAAAAATGAATTTTTAGGTCAGTTTTCCATAAAAATGTATGGTGATTTTGATAATTTTTGGGTTTGTAAAACAGCAATGGCTTAACTAAGAATGATTTCAATCCTCGGCAGCGGCGCCAAAAACTTTGATGTGTTTCAAAAGCTTTAAATTTATAAGACTGAAAATACTGATTTATTATATGTAAACACACGGGTAAAAGTATAACCCACGTATGTAGTATAATCTTTTTAGGTAAGATCAGGTCGTTCCACAGGATTGGTAATTCAAAGTAAAGTCGGGACGTTTTACGCAAAGTTATCTTATAGACTGTTACGATCTAAAGATAAGGGTGTATTTCAAGATATAAAAGAAATGTTTATTTGGGAGATATGAGTGAATAAGAGCAAACTTGGGGAGATAATGGTTCATGAATTTTAGCATAATCGATTGAACAAACGGGTAGTTCCTTTAAAAGATTGTCTATTTCTCATAATGAAAAATCCTTTTAGCCTTTACTTTTAATTATGAAAAATGCTTTAAGTTTGATTTACGTTTTAGAAGTAATAAATATAAACTTGCTCAACCAAGTTCGTTAGACATGAGGTTGAGCGTTAAACCTTTTTATTCTTGGGTTAATGATCACTTAACTAGCCAATCCTCACAAGGCTAAGATTGAGTTGTTCATAGACAAACAACTAGAAACTAAGCACTAAGTCGGAGTCTTTCGACCTATATCCGGACTAAGTGGTGATCAAGTGATGATTAAAGATCCAAGTATAAAAACATCAAGTTCATATTTGTTAATTCTAAAAAATCATTAGTTTAACCAAGTTTGATCCAAAATACCCTCATAATTTCCAAATAAACAAGCTAGACTACTCCATAATCATGGAAACAAAACACATAACAAGCATAATAGATTCAGAAAACATTATATTCAAAAGGATAAACGTGTTTATACCGATTCCACAAGCAAATTATATGGTTTCCTTACAAGAACTTCCTTTGAATGAAATAATAGTAACCTGGAATTTCAACTAATAACAACTCTTCCACAACCTTCTTTGTCCTAAATTCCAACTTCTTATATGATTTTAACCCAGAAATGATGAAGATCCTAAGAATACTTCAACTTTCCCCAAGAACTTCTTTCTAACTTGCTTAATTGATTTCCTAAGTGGGTAATAAGATGATTGAGAGAAGATTGGTATGTTTTTCCTTCAAAATTCGTGCTCCTTTTATAGCTAAGGTTGGGGCATCAGTTGTGGGAAATGAGCAAATCAAGGGTTGTATAATCATTTCAATCATTATGATTTTGGAGTAACTGCAGGTCGAAGTACCGCACTTGGCTTGGGTATTAAATTGCATTAACCCGTTTTGAAGTACGCCGCACTTTGTTTTTTTTCATTAATTCTTCATTAATTCCACTTCTAGAATCTTCTCTTGATGACTGTTAGTGTATTTAACGGAATATCTTTGCGCTTTTAGTCCTTTTCATAATTCTTGGTCCTGAAACAATTATTATACCAACAAGCAACTAAACATGCAATATTTCATGCGTTAACATATATATTTTACACATTTTTGAGGGATATTTCATGTATATTTGGAGCGTTATCAGTCACAAAGTGTGTGATTTATGTAATTGTAATAAAGTGTGCGGAATACTACAGGTTGTGATTTTGTGTGAAATAAGTACTTGTGCGAAATAAAACGCTGTCCAATTTGCTTCTCTCGTGCGAAATATTACAAGGATTTAAGTTGTGAGAAACATTACAAGATCATAAAACGTGTGAAACATTACAAAGTCATAAAACATGCAGAATATTACAAGGACACAACTCGTGCGAAACAAGACACTGTGCGATTTATTACAAAGTTATGTTCTATGGTTTCTCATAACTTTGTAAAATCCTGTGAAATACTTGCTATTTTTTCGGTTTTAGTTAAGATTTGTAAAATATCATGAAATAACAATTGTTCATCACCTTCCACAAACAAGTCTTTAACACAATCCTCCTTTATCACTGTTCGATCAAGTTTTATTAATTCTCAATCAAATCAAGATGAATACTCTAGCTGAACACATGATTGTAGTTGGTGTTGATAACCGTCCACCAATGTTGGAAAAATCAATGTACAACTCGTGGCAAAGTCGTATGTTGTTTTACATCAAATGTCTGAAGAACGGTAGAATGTTGCTTTAATCTGTTGAAGAAGGACCACTTGTTTATCCAACTATTGAAGAAAATGGTAATACAAGACCTAAGAAACATGCAGAATTGTCTGAAGACGAAAAACTGCAAGATGATTGTGATCTTCGTGCAAAAAACATTGTTCTTCAAGGTCATCCATCGGACATCTATACTCTTGTTAACCATAACAAACATGCAAAATAAATATGGGATCAAGTGAAACTGCTTATGCAAGGTACGGAACTCTCATACTAGGAACGTGAGTGCAAGTTGTACAACGACTTTGATAAGTTTGCTTCCGTGAAAAGTGAAACTCTTTATGAGTATTACATGCGGTTTCCTCAACTGATGAATGACATCCACAACATTGGCATGACAATGAAGCAAGTTCAAGTAAATACTAAATTCCTGAATGGTCTTCAACCAGAATGGAGCAAATTTGTGTCAGATGTCAAGTTGGCCAAAAGCATGTACACTACCAACTATGATCAATTATATGCTTATTTTAGTCAACATGAAGCACATGTTATTGAAGTTCGCTTAATGAAAGAGAGGTATCCAGACCCAATTGCATTTGTTGCTAATTATCAGTAGACTTCTTCTTCAAGCAACAATCAAGCTCCATACAGTACTACTCATTCTCAAGTTCCATAGGCTTACAATCATCAATCCTAATCCCAACCTTTTCAAGCATCTCATCAACAGTTCCAAGCTCCAGTCAATCATTCTTCAAGTTCTCAACATGCATTTCAACCTTAACAATTACTCTACCACCTCAAGCACAGTTCTCTTAATTGGATTCAGGACTTGCTGTCCCATCATTTCTTCTTGAGATGATCCAATTGCAAGCTTAAACAAAGCTATGGCATTTCTCAGCATAACTATTGCTTCAAAGTTTCCATGTACCAACAACCAACTCAGAACGTCTTCCAACCCTAGAAATCAAGCCACTGTTCAAGATGGTAGCGTCATTGTTCAACAAGTTCAAGGAAGACAAGGTTAGGGTTATGTTAGGAATAGTTCAAACAACAATGCTACAGGCTAAGGAGTTAACAGGAATGAGGGAAAGAATCCAACAAGTCAAGCTAGGGTGATTAGGTGTTATAATTGTCAAGGTAAGGGGCCCATGGCTAGACAATGCACATAGCTAAAAAGACCAAGGAATTTTGCATGGTTTAAGGAGAAGGTTATGCTGGTTGAAGCTCATGAAGCTGGTCAAATTCTAGATGAGGAACAGTCAGCATTTCTTGCAGATCCAGGAGTTCCAATGGGCCAAGAACCTCAGACTACAATGCCACAGAATGTATCTTTCTAGACTGATGGTCTCGATGCATTCGATTCAGACTGTGATGAAGCTCCAGGGGCATCTGCAGTATTTATGGCTCATATCTCCAGTTATGAATCAGATGTCATATCCGAGGTACACAATTCTGACAATTATCAAGATAATAATGTGCTTAATATGTGTGTTCCAGTGGAGTCTTATTTTAAACAATCCACTTCTCTTTTCGATCAAGATATGGAAATTACAAGTGATAGTAATATCATCTCGTATGAACAATATCTACAAGAGACAGCAAGTGCAAGTGTTCAAAATAATATTTCTACTGATGAACAAATTACTATGATAATGTCTATATTTGATGCACTTTCTGTACAAGTTGCAAAATGTACTGCTGATAGTCTGAAACATAAGGATCTTGATGCTTCGTTAACTGTAGAACTTAAAAGCTATAAGGAAAGGGTTAAACAGTTAGAAGATAGACAAAATGTGGACTTAAACAATCGTGAGAAAATGATAGAGAAACAAATTAATGACATGATTCTTCATAAGAATGCAAAGTTTTCGGATTTTCAACAAGAGATTGACACACTCAAAAGTAATCTTTCGAAACACGAAAAAGAGAATGAATGTTTGTTATCAAAGATTGATGCTTTGAAAAAAGAAACAAAAGAAAAGGAAGAGAAATACTTTAACAAGGAGATTGATTTAGAAAAATTAATCAATGATTTGAAAAATATTTCTTACAAAATGGGTCAATCTATGCAAACAATGCATATGCTTACGAAACCACAATCTTTCTATGATGATGCTCATAAACAAGCTCTAGGTTATCAAAATCCGTTCTATCTTAAGAAGGCTTAGAGGATTAAACCAACCTTGTATGATGGTCACGTAATTTCTAAGCAACACAATGTGAAATCTGTGCATGATTCAGAAGAAACTTTGTCATTAGCTGAAGAGAGTCGTGAAAAAATGTTGGAAAAGCAAAATGATCCAATTTCTAAGGATAAGAAAGTGAATATTTCTCCAATTAACTATGCCAAACTGAACAAATTGTTTGAATATTTTGGAAAACATTTTATTCCACAAAAGGAATTATCTGCAGAACAAGCATTTTGGCTATGGCTTTCAAACCCGATTTCTAAGCAACCCGTTGTTCAATCTACACCTGTTAGAACGGAAGCTCCCAAGGAACTTCCAGAAGTAAGTTTGGTTAAAATAACTTTTCAAAAACTAAAAAATCATCTTGCTAGTTTTGACAAGGTGGTGAAGGTAAGAACAACTCCTGATGTTATAACTAAGGGAGCATGGGGTTTTGAACATACAAAAGGGGTTTTCAAAACATAAGTGATTCCATTTATTAAAAGGTTATGGGATTTATTCAATGATTTTGATAAAGGTCTTCATCTTGAAATCACTAAAGTCAAAACAATCTTTAATCAAATGGAAGTGGCAGTTGAGCAATGCTCTGTAGACAAGAAATATGTTGAAACTCAAATGAAAGAACTTCACTTTGAGAATGACCTCCTTCTAGAGCATATTATTTGTCAAGATGTTGTGAATATTATACTGCATGCTGATGTTAAATTTGATAATGTGTTACCTATGCAAAATAATTTTCTTGATGATAATATTGCTCTTAATATGTTGAAAATAAAAAATGATCGTTTAATAAAGCTACTTATATCTCAAGATCTTGTTTATACTATTGTTAATTCATTAGCTAACATTAACGATTTTGAGAGTATGCAACAAAGTTATGTTGATGAATACACTGAGAATCTAATGCTAAAGGCTAAGCTTGTCAAAAAGAATGATATGCTAGAAAATCTGTGTATAATGAACTTTCCAAGACATGTTCTCAACTTGAGAAACACTGTATTTCTCTAGAAATTAAGCTACAAAATAGAAAAGAGAGTTTTTATAATAACAGATCATCTAACAATCAATCTGCTCCTAAATTTTGGGAATTTTTTATAATTAATAATTTGAAAGCCCAACTAGAAGCCAAAGATGTCTTGATTGAGAAATTAAAGAAACATATTGCAACTTTAAAAGGAAAAAGTGCTGTTGAAAGTGCTAAATCAAACAATGTGATTCCTTCAAAAATGTACAAGTTAGATTTGCCTCTACTTTCCCCTAGACTTAAGAACAATAGGGAAGCACACGTAGATTACCACAAGGTAACTCAAGAACATACTCATACAATTTATGACTTAGTTAAACATGCTAGGGCTAGTCATCATGTAGATAGTAAGCTTCATTATGCCTGTCAGTATGTGCAACGAATTCAGGAGTTATCAGTGTATGTATGTGCCACTTTCCCTAGTACGAAACATGTAAACACTAAGGTAGTGGTTGTTATACCTTTGAACACAACTAGGAAAGTGAAGTTTGCTAAACCATGTGACACACCAAAAACCACAACACAACAACAGGTCAAACCAACACAAACCCAGACCATTAACAATTCGATGTTCAATTCTATAGGAGTAAGTAGTTCTACAGAAGCTTGCGGATCACAGACTAAGAGCAATACAAGGAACAATAGAATCTCGCAATCTTCTAGTAGCAACACCAAGAAGAATAAATTAGAAGACCATCATAGGATTGTTAAGTCTAGTTTAGATAAGAAGAATCGTGTTTCTACATCTGTTTATAATGAATCTGTTAAGCAGTCTGTATTAAATGCAAATTCAGAACTTAATAGTGTTACTTACAAAAAATGTACATTTGATGTTGTTCATGATTCTTGTGTTGTTTCTTTTATTAATGATGTGAGTGTCAATGGTAAATCTAAATCTGTGAAAGCAAAGTCTGGTAGGAGAAAAAAGAAGGAATGGAAACCATGTGGAAAAGTATTTTCTAGTATCGGACATAGGTGGTTGCCTACAGGTAGGAATTTCACTTTAGCTGGAAATGTGTGCCTTTTAACTAGGATCACTCCCACTAACGTAGTGCCTCCTAGGGAAAATGTTCCATCTACACCAAATACTAAAACACCTAGTGCAAAATTTAAGGTTTTCCATAGGAGCACAAAAGTTGCAAAAGCTGTTAGTTTCAATAACACTCCTAGTATCGTAAGATCTAAGTCTTCTAACATCATGGAACCTATGAAAATCTGGGGATCCAAATCAGCAATTTCTCCATCTTCTTTTAATGTCTGTTTCAGGTCATCCAAATTGTATTATGGTACCTGGATTCAGGCTGCTCCAAGCATATGATTGGACAACACTCCCAGCTCATCAACTTCGTTAGTAAATGTTTTAGTACAGTTAGATTCAGGAATGATCAAATAGCAAAGATTATAGGTTATGGTGATTATCAGTTAGGAAAGGTGATAATTTCAAGGGTTTACTACGTCGAGGGGCTAGGACACAATTTTTTTTCCATTGGATAATTCTGTGACTTAGATCTTGAGGTCGCTTTTAGAAAGCATACTTGCTTTGTTTGAAATTTAGACGATGGTGATTTAATTTCTGGATCTAAAGGCACGAATTTGTACACAATTTCTTTGGATGATATGCTGAAATCTTCTCTGATTTGTCTTTTATCAAAAGCCTCTAAGACTAAAAGCTGGTTATGGCATCGAAGGTTATCTCATCTCAACTTTAGTACTTTGAATCAGTTAGCTAAACAAGGTTTGGCTCGTGGTATCCCAAAGCTGAAATTTAAGAAAGATCATCTTTGTTTGGCATGTTCTCTAGGAAAGAGTAAGAAGTCCTCTCATAAACCCTAAGCTGATGATACTAACCAGGAAAAACTCTATCTTTTGCATATAGATCTTTGTAGGCCTATGCGTGTGGAGAGCATTAATGGGAAGAAATACATCTTGGTGATAGTTGATGATTACTCTTAGTTTACTTGGGTGAAGTTTTTAAGATCAAAGGATGAAGCTCCTGAATTCATCATCAAAAGCTTGAAGCAAATACAAGTTCATATGAATACAACCATCCGCAATGTCAAAATAGATAATGGAACCGAATTTGTGAATCACACTCTTCATGAATATTATGAAAATGTCGGCATCTCACATCAAACATCTTTTCCACGCACTCCACAACAGAACGACGTTGTCAAAAGACGAAACCATACCTTAGTGGAAGCTGCTTGCACTATGTTGATATTTTCAAAAGCTTTGTTGTTTTTGTGGGCATAAGCAGTCAATACAGCTTGTTATACCCAAAATCGTTCCCTTATTCGTCTCCGCTACAACAAAACTCCATATGAGCTAATGGACGACAAGAAGTCGGATTTGTCCTATTTTCATGTCTTTAGGTACTTGTGTTATC